>BRZM01001561.1:0-23694 GCA_033238685.1 Lates japonicus
TCAGGGATCCGAAAAGAGGTGAAAGTGTTCGGTCAGGAAGGCTGCTCCGGACAAATCCGTCGCACGGTTCTACACCAGTGAGAAATTTACAAAAGTCGAATCATCCAGCAGGAGATGGAAGTCAAGAGGAGAGACGAGGAGGAGAGAGAGAGGAGGAGGAGGAGAGAAACTCAAGGAGCGCAAAGGGGCTGTCGATTAGAAGATTAAAAAGACGCGTTTGCGCATTTGTTTCAGCCAGAAACTGGAGCGGTCCAGCGTCGGACAGATGCGACGGAATGCGGCTACCGGGACGCGGACAGCCGCCCCACGAAGATGGTTAAATATCCCGTTACGAATTCCACCCTAGCGCCGTTTTTCTCTACTTGACCCGCCTACTCCGCGTCGCTGTGTGGAGGAGCGCAGGAACGGAGGAGCCAGATCCTGTAGAAACTAGGTAGGCGCCCCAGTAGCAGATAACAGGCATGGGCGCCTCAGCTCTCCCCTGTGCCCCTCTCTCACTTAGTCACATGTTTAAGACACAAGTAGCCCTCTGTAATAGCTGCCAAAGGAGGGTAGACTAAGGTAGGCGACGTGGCGAGAATGATAACAAGCGTTTTGTTAAGTCTCCCTCTCTCCTTCTCACTTTAAACGAAAAGCGCTGGTGTGCACTGAGCGAAATGACACTCTTGTCATTAACTTTATGCCCCAATATAGTTCTTTTAACGTCGCAGTTATTTATAAAGACATGGGCAATGGAAGTAATTGATTATCACCTAAAACTGCTTGGCTGGTCCACAAAAAGCGCCTCCAGAGAGGACGTCAACATTCAAGTCCTTATCTGTCTGAGGTGTCACATTAGTTAGAGAAGAGCGAAGTTGTTCAGCATAATGCCTAATCCTCTTTGGTTTTGTCTTGTGGAGCATGCCTATGCATGAACCATGAGTCATTAAGTGGCACCGCAAGGGCAGCTCAGCTAAAATCACCATGCAGCAGAGACCATGGCCACTGAGTGAATGAATAGATGCTGGCATTTTCATAATGACTATGACAGCACACATTATAGCAACAGGGATCAACGCTGGTAAACTGTATGCCCAGGCACCTGATTTCATTTCAGATTGCATTGATCAAAACCAGCACCAGAGCGTGGAGGATTTGAATCGGTTTGGAGGGCAGATTCCGCTCTGTCTTTTATTGGCTCTTAGTTCTCTGCAGGGATAATTAATATGCAGTGAGAAAAAGAGGGTCTTTTGTCTGAATTACATCTGAAATACAATTTGAATCTCTCAGTGATGTGGGCACTCTCCTGGTTAAGGAGGTATTAAAGCCCACAATGGCTCAAAGTGAATTCTTAAATAGTATGAATAGTAGATATTAAATATTTAAATGCAAAATGCAATATTTATTGCAATTATTCATTTCATGCGACAGAGGCATGTTATTAATGCTGATAAAACACTGAGACATGTAACTAATGTGAAGGGTTGGCATGTTGTAGCCTTACACATCACAATGTGGATGGTGTCTGTGGGTCATTTGTTAACTGATGATTCTGCTTGAACTAAGGAAAAGAAATTAAATCTACCTAGAAACAGCAGTAATTAATCCGTGGAAGCAATCAGGTCTTGGAATTCTACAGGCACAGCAGCCTCAGTGTGGTGCTAATTAACCCAGTTCCCCATGTATTTTAGTGTCCATTTAGTATGCTGTGCTGTGCTGGAGCTGTCCATGGTTCTGAAGTTGATTTATGTCGCGTCCAAGCTGAGATTTGTGCCAGATTCAGTGTGACACAGACTTCGTTTTATATTCTATAACTGTCAATTCCGATCAGGACAGTGCCGCAAAAAGTGACAACTTGTTAGAAACGTGTCATTAATTTAACTATTTCCTTAAGTGTACTCATCCATCTGTATGCTACATTAGAAAAACTGCAGTGTTGTTTCCATCCCAATCCATTTATCATTCATATTAAACCCTTCCAGCTCTGTGGTTGTTGTTGATACGCTTATGGATGGGTGCTGTCCATGGTGCTGAATAACTACAGCACTATTTGGAGCCACCAAAGTTTAACTTTTAGATTAAGAACTGCTCAAATGCATGATTGGGTAAGTGTTTCAGTGTATTTCTAACAACTTTAACAAGAGTGCCCCCTTTACTTAACAGCACACAAAACATAATAATTACTACCCACTTTATTTGATTGTATTTTGAATCACAAAAACACTTTCCATTTCACCAGAAATACTTTTTTTTTTCTGAAAATGACTCTTTGTCAGCTGCAGTGTCCCTTTCGTCTTGGCCATGACCTGCTAAGTACTGTAATTCCATTAATTTTGCTATCAACCATTAATGACTTCCATTAGCATATTAATGAGTGATGTTCATGAAACAGATCTCCATCATGTCTGGTGGAACTGGAGCAGCCCAGTGGATTTGCTGCTCCAATGTCTGTGATGAGCAAGGCTGTGTAACTAATTTACACCTTAAGCACAGTCTCATTAGAGGACCTGGGAGTGTCTGGAGAGCATCACATTCATTTTAGCTCTGTGACTGTCTGGACGGGTGCAGAAAATGTCTCTCCAATAAGAGGAGAGGTGTCACGTGTAATATTTGGCCTTTTTCACTGTCATTCTTCATTTCCTAATGCCAGTGTTCTGTTCGAAAAGGGAGTTCACGTCCATGTCAGCGGTGACTCATTCCTGAATCAGAGATATAACCTTTTTTGAGGGCCTGTTTGGTTTCGCTTGCATGCTTGTTTGATTTTACATTTTTGACAATAGCGACTTTAATATGCAGCGGGATTTGCGTTTCCCTCCCCATTCTGCGTTCCATCTTAGTAGATCTTACTGTAGCAGATTGGCTGACTGTCAGGCTGCTGCGAACTCTTAAGGCAGTTCCTCCACAGTCACACACACAAGCTGAAACCCCCTGTAATTTGACCTTAGCCGTCTCCAATATCCCTCAGGCAGCCATGGAGGACAGTTGATTCAGATAACTCCATTCCACTGGGCCTGTGAAATGAATTTAGGACTGTTCAACTAAGGGCCCATTCATTTTGGCTCCATTTCACCGTCTATCATTTCCCCCAGAATACCATCAGACCAGCAGTTATCTCTTCTATATTTAAAACAGCTAGGATTATTTGGTGCAGGGGATGAATATACCTCATACTTCATACAGATTACCTCAAGCTATCTAGTGCTACCTTCTATCTATTGCTGCACTACAGATTCAGTATTAGAATATAAGCCAGAGCCAGCAGTATCATACCCTGTTTATTATGGTATATGCTTATCACTGCAAACCCAGGACAAAAGGTTCACGAACAAAAAGGAACTTTTAAACTGCTCAGAGAGAATGTTCAGCTCTTTGTCCCAGGCTTTCCTTCTTGACTTTTTAAAAGAACCTTGAACAGTAACTATTATTTATCCTTTATTGAACCAAACTAAATTTCAAGAACAACCCCATTAACACTTCTCCTTGCTAGGCACAGAAAAAAGGCTTAATGAGACTCTTCAGGGTTAATGTTTTAATCAATGTGAACTTTCCATAATATCATAACCAGTTCCCAAATGCACACTATACATAACGCTTTATATAATGGCCAAACTGAGGCTTAATGATGAGAGGAGGAATTAAGTTGATACCAGAGGCAGCGTTATAAAGGTGAGATAACCTTGTTTTCAGCTGGAAACAACAACAGTAATACTGCGATTGTCATCAGTGGTTTCATTCAAGATATTTATCATCGTATAGCAGCTTCAGTGCTTAACAGTGTGGCTGCTAATTCAGTGGGATTGATAAAACAACTGTTGAGGTGGATGGGGAAGGTAAGCTGCTTTGTCTGCCCTTCAGTAAATCCAGATCACATTCGCAATCTCTTACAGATAGTGTGCTGTTCTTTTGAAAATCACTGATCTGTTCATATGATGCCATGAGCACTGCAGGCTTAGAGTGCTTTAATAAAGTTTTAGGTCATAACTAGAAATGCAAATTGTAGTATCTGTCTGCAGTTAGAAAAGTTTTTTAAAAAGTTATTTGTATAAATCCCTGGATGGGCTCAAAAAAAGAGAACACCAACTGCTGCCAAAGTGCCCTTAGGTTAGACACTGAACTTACAACTACCCCTGTTAAGCTGTTCATTGGCCAACAAAACCGAGCTGTAATAAACATTTGACAACAAATTCCCACTGCAACCACTGTAATGTATTCATATTCAACAAATAAAAAGTTTAAAACATTAAAAGAACAAAATAAATAAAAATTTAAAAACGATAATTATGATCTGCAGCACAGTTGGTATCCATCTTTGTAGTTACACATCTCAACAGTGTAGACATTATCAGTCAGTTCTCTTCCAGAGGGGAAAAAAAAAAGTGGAGAATTGAGAGGCGAGATATGGATAGACCAGTGTGCCTTTATACCTAGAGTATGCTGCCATGGAGGAAGCCTATCATTGAAACCCAATGAACAGATGGCTTGGAGATTTATCAGAAATGATATAGTGCTGTGAATGAGAAGGCTATGGCTTCTCCATTACCCATCCATCACCGATGATGTATTACAGATAAACTACTAGGCAGCAACAAGCTCTTGCTGAGAGGCTGACCTCGTTGATGAAAGCGAAAACTCCCCCATGGCCATCCCAGAGTACACAACCCCCTCTTTTCAATACAACAGTCATAGCTTGTCTCTGTGCAAGGGATCTCATATCAACAGTATTACTTGTTGGGGGTGGTGTGTGTGAACTGACAGAAAAGAACAAACACACAATTTGTCTCCAGACATGGGATGCCAAGCCCCTCATCTTGACATCAGGCTTAAAGGTGAAGTCAAAAGACTATTCTCACACTGTGTGGCTGATGTGCATCTTCACTATCCTTTACCTTGCATATTCCAATCCCAAACAGACAGTATGAATATAACATAGATCACCATCACCCAAGTCTTTTAAAAGTGAAGTGATACATTATCAACCAAAGTCAGTTTATACACACAGCTTACCAAAGTGATGATTCATCTTCAAAAAAAGCACTCAAAAATATGACCCTCAGCAATAGCTTTGTATATTAACATTCTGGCAATAACAGTTGCCTCTTAAGTAGGGATGTCCCAATTAAGTTTTTAGCCCACAGTCCTGATTTCAGTTCTTTAATGCTGAGTGTCTGCTGAGAGAGGTCAATCCAATATTTACACTTACTTTCATACTGTAGCACAGCTGCACAGTGCAGGGATTGCACAGTGCCCGCATCAAAATGAATGAGTCAGTTTATATATGTTTAAATATTTTGTCAGTGCCCCTGAATTAAGGAAATCAAGCTGAAATGGTTTCTTGTAAAATGTGGATGATAGAGAGAGGTGTCAGTCAGGATCTACTGTTTTAGATTTGGACAGCCTTTAGATTTTCTCACAAATGTCAGCTAATAGCATAATAGTATAAAACATATTTAGCCAAACCTTAACCCTATTATTATTATTATTATTATTATTATTATTATTCACTCAGCATTATGATTCTGGTCACTGCCAAGTCCACCATTGGCTCTGTGTAGCAACCATGTTTTTTTTTTTCCATTGCAATAATGCACAAAGTTCTTTGAATACCTGCTTCTCATTCACAGCACTCACATAAGGTAATTCAACTTGTGTTATTAATACAAAATAATGCAATTAATTGCCCTGTCCAACCATAAGGAGTTTATTCAGCAGCATTGACAGGATCCCTCACTGGCTTTCCACCACCAAAGCCTGCTAACTGTTGTTGCTGGAACTTGTGACTAGGCCTTATGTTCCAGGGATTAGAGCTGTTCATTACCATTAGCTGCTTAGTCATCGATGCTTGTATGTTTTGTACTGTTTGTATGCTTTAAGATATATAATCAGATCTAATGAGATGACTAACAATGCGGTGTAGGGATCGAGATCCACACATAAGCCTTGAGCCAGCTTTGGAAATGAGAGGGGTTTTGATTTGTTGGTTTCTGAGGGCAAAGATTTCTGCTCCCTGTGACCATAACTGCAAATATAATAAATCTATGGCATCTTATCGCAGCACTACTTTATGATTTAGGCTGCGGTGTTGGAAAATTGAGTGGTCTCTCTTGTCTTTTTTCTGTGTGTTCTTCTTATCCAACCTTTTGCTTCAGCTAGAGAGAGTAAACAAATGACACAAAGCTGAGTGGAAGTCGTAGAGATAAATTCTCAACCTGTGGTTTGCAGAGGATTGAGCACTGGAAGGAGGGACAAGTAAAGGCATGTGAAGTGACCCGGTCCACATTACCCCTGTCACTATCTGTATTTCCCAGCTTGGCCTGATAGATCCATGGGCCCTCTGCTGACAGAGATAATACAAGGCAGAGAGAAAGACTGTTTTGTGACAGCATTGGGTAAAGCAGAGAGGAGCGGGGAAAAGCAGAGAAGGGGGGGAAAGTGCATGACTCAGCAAAAGGTGTCGCACCATTAAAATTAAATTTACAGCTGGTTTCAGACAAATCTGTAGGCTCTGTGGCTGTAGGCAGAGGTGGTTGGGCATTTGGAGGACATTACAAATTGACACCCTAGTTCTCAGGACTACTGAATCATTTATTACACCTACCACTACTTAAGCTGTCTAAGCAGTGATGGGTTTGGCACTGTGTTGTCCACAGTTAATTCATCAGGGGTGAGCTGGCTGGTGCACTGTCTGCCCAGACCGCTGTTGAATCCTCCTCTGTCATTAAAGATGTCAAAAATACCCTGCTTTCATTTTATCCTTAAAGCTAAAAGGAGGAAATCCAATGAATGTGCTTGCTAAAGCATTTTACAGTAGACATTTATATATGTACTGATTTGAATAATTGATATCACAATGTACCGCTGCCACTTTGATACGTATTGTTTGTTTGTAGTCATAATATTAACAATTACGGGTTAACAATGGGTGTGGCAGGTGCATCACTTCCTGTGTAGATGATGTTTTTTTTAGTTTTTTTTGAAAAGCCAAAGCAAGACTGAGTCTCTGCTGGACAATAGGTGTGTGTATGAATTTAATAGTTAATGAGTTATGGCACTTTGCAATGAAGAGCATTCTTGAAAAGGGAATTTTTAAGTATCCAAAACCAATGTGACCCAGAGGGATTATATGAGGATGTGTCATCTCAGTGTATGCTGATGAACTGATGAATTTCTCCTGTGGACCTTGACCCCTGATCACATGAATTAAGAGCATAACTAAAGCCTTGCTTTTTCAGTTGAAATATTACTCAAACCAGCACTTTCAACATTACATATGCAGGGAAATTGATTTTTCTTTTTCACATTACCATAATACCCTTATATCTGTCTGCCCAAATTAATTATGTCAATTACAGTGCAGCTTAGAAGAATGGATTAGCATTTTTTTGGCCTGGGAGTAAAAGCCAGTCACTTCTATTTTGACTAGCATGCAGTTACTGGATACTATATGGAAAACAACGCATCTCCTCTCACAGTAAGGTGGGAATCAACCATATCAACCAATAGGGTTTGCTGTACTTTGAGGCTTGTTTTTAGTCTCTTATTCTCTTAAATGTCTTCATTGATTTGTACTTCATTAATGTATTTGTATTTAAAATAAATGTTGCTCAAGTGTTAAGTAACAGTTCTCATCAGTGATTGTTATTTATTGCATGACAGAGAGAGTAAGTAAGTCAGAAACAGCACTGACATATCACCTTTTAAATGATATGGCACGCTTTTTAGAAAAGTGCTGCTTATTTACACATCCAGCAGTTAGAGAGCAACATTATCTCTAATTTGGAGTTCTGTGTCTGGCCACCTGTAAGTCTAATAATCATTCTCATTTAGCTCTGTTTTGTTTTTGGTGTCTACCAGCTCCTGAGGGAAATATCTATCTGGCTCTTTAGCTGCTAAATGCTCCACAACAGCTTGTTGCTAACCACGTCTGTCTGCTGGTGCTGGAGCAGGTAGCATACAAGTGTGATGTTTCTACTCCACACACAGATATGTGCTTTATTGGGACACTGAACAATGGTGAATTGGCTTTTCATTCAAGAAAAAAAACTTTTGCCCATCAACATTAATTTAGAATTTGAATGCTGGACATCTGCTTTCAGGGTTTTGGAGAATATTTACTGAGAAACAGAGCTGTCGCCAATCCCTGGCGTTGTTGTTTTATCCCTACTACAGACAAGGGATTTAGGAGCCCTTTAGAAACAGTGATTGACAGCCATGTTAAATTACAGAGAGCTTCCAGAAGAGGCTTCTTCCCCTGTGGTTTGACTGGCTGTAATTTTCCCTAAATCTGGTGCAAGCATTCCCCTGTTCCCAAGCCCTAATTTAACAGTCCTAAAACACCCTTGTGCACTCAGTGCTGAACAAAAACCAAACGTGGCTAATGCCAAGTTAATTAATAGAACCCCAGCTGCTTGGGCCTCAGAAAGACATACAATGCCAAGGAGGAAATATTCTGCTCTGTACGTGTCTGTTGTGACAATATCATTTTGGTGTCAATGGGACATGCCCTTATTGGCCCTCTCACCTGCTTTGTTAATTTTGTTTACAGTGCCATTGCGTTCTAAAAAAAAAAAACGTTGATTAATTTCACTATCATAGCTCTTGGGGCTTCCATGTGCTGTCAGATATGAAAGGAAGTTGGTGCTTCCACACAAATGGATAGTTTTCATTCAACACACTAATTCATCAAGAATTTTAATCAGATGAAATTGAATTAGTCCTTTTAACAAGAAATGTCACACTTGTTAGTTAAGTTTTTGCATTTATTCTCTGCTGTTTGTCAGATCATTTAAAGTAGTTTCTAAACTTGTTGTTTATTTACAATTGAAATCTTACAGCAACTTAAGTCCAACTGGAACATTAAGATAACAACAATAGGTTCGGGTTTTTTTGTTGCGATACCTTTATTTAGATCTTATGAGCTAACAAAAATGTTGATGTGATTCTGTATCATCATCCTGTGAAATATCTCAACATGCTCAACATTGTGCAAGCCACAATATCAAAATAAGACACTTTTTTGGTCTTAGTCAACTTTTATCTGGATGAAGGATTTTAGTCATCAGATGTCTGGATCTTAAGTTATCAAAGCAAGCTGAGCAAACATTAGCGGCAGCTTGGCTCACAGCTCCTCCGGGATGATTTTAAATGTGAAACTGCTTTATTCAGTATTTCTACAGGTTCTTATCACTTGGTACATTTGTTTTGGAGAGGAGTAGAAAAGCCCCTGAATGACTGACATTGAAGGAATCCCAGCCAGGAGAAGTTGACTGCAATGGTGGCAATGAAAACTCCCATAACCCCATGCTACACAAGGTCATTAAATTATTAACATTATTGTTTTTAGACCCGATGCTGTAGAAATTACATAGTACGCATTTAGTGCTCAATGTTACTTGCAGACTCTGGATGCTGATGTAAGTATCCGGAAAATGAGCAGACTCAACAATACAACATATATAAAAAAACATTTTAGGATACAGAAAACATCAGTTAGAGACAAAACATGAATGCAGCCTTTGAGATAATTGCTGCATTTAAAATAACAGACTTCATCCTTCAATTACAAGCTTTCCCCCCTTTCATACGTAATCCCCCCCTCCCCTTCATCAAGGGACCGAGGTAATTGAAAGGATAGATAACAACACGTTTCCATTGGGTGCAAAGCTTTATCTAATCCAGTTTAGAGGAAGATAATTAAAGGTCGAATGACTGACCAAGGTAGTGCTTCCATTTGTGACGTTGCCCCCTCTGATAAAGCACCATGTCACCCAATCATTTAATTGACTTTGCTTTTACATGTGGTATCTCAGAAATGGAGAGCGATATACGATTGTGGGAGGCAAGGTCATAAATCATCTAGCCTGCCTGTAAACACTATCACTTAAAAGGCATAATAGAGATCTAGCAGATGCTGTTAACAAATCTCCTTTGACCTGAGAAACAGACCAGCAGCCCCCCCTCTCAGCCTGATGCTTTCAGCAGAGAGTAGAATCTGTATATACACACACACACACACACCTTTCCATTCTGTATCTTATTCTTTAATTTTTCATATCTAGCCTACCTCCTGATATGAAGAGGCAGGTCAAATTGAGAAACATTGCCCTGAGTATGGTAACTGTGGTCAGTTAATGGCTCTGAAATATGTAGGCATTTTCCCCCATCCAAGGCATGCATGCTATTGATTCCTTTGGGGCTCCATCAATCACGGCGATAACTTCACCGTCACATAAGTTACTGAGAGCCATCGCTCAGGCCCAAGGCTGAGAGAGGACAGGACAGGAAGGGACAGAAATCTATGGGCTCTTTATCTCTCCAGTTTATTTTATTCTAGCTGTGTGTTGTTGCCACTAGTCTGTGTGTGATGTCATTAGGCGGCAGTGAATTAGCTGACAAACAGTTTCTCTCTAATAGTGAAAATTAAACAGCCTCCTCTTTATCACCTCTTACCTAATCAGTTTTGTAGTATCATAACCTCACAGGTCTTTGGGATGCATAAAGATTATGTGCTACACTGCTCATCTATGTAGTCATTCTTTGTTAATATGGAATGCCGGTGGTAGAAGCAGATAAATCATTTTAAGTTGCTCTGCTCATCAATATTCGTATACTCCTCTTTTTCTTTAACAGGAACATACAGGCAAACATTCTTTAAAAGAAAAGCATGCAACATAAGCTATTTTGAAGCCTGATAAATAACAAATAAATGCATTAACAAATCAAAATGACCATCTGTAATGTTAAAGGTGTCAGTCATACTGAGACTTTAGTGTATTACCACTATCAAAAAACAAAACAAACAAAAGACAAATTCTTAAAATGACCTGTTTGTCAGTCAACTAATCAATTTGCTGTCTACTTCAGCACAACACAGACTACTGACTAATCTTACACTTCAATCTCTGGGTTCATCAACCATAATTCTTTTTCCAACAGCAGCAGGGAGCAGTTTTCAGCAAAAACAACTATGATAAATCTTACTATACACAACCTGTCCATCACCAAAGAGTGGACAAACAAACTTGTGGGGAGTGGGACATTTAGCTAGAGCAAGTCTTTCTTTTTTTTCTGGAATTGTTCAATACCAGACCAGTGCTGACAGGAGAGTACATTTGGCTGACACTCATCAGGTAGACAGAGATCCAACTCCAAATAAATGCAAATGCTGGTCTGTGTCTGTTGGATGTGCAAATAGAAAACTGTTTGCTAACACATTTAGCATACCAATAAGGCAATAACATATCAGTGCTAAGTGTCTGTCGGCTTCATGTTGAGTTGTTCTGTTCACAAGTGGAAAAACTCATGAAATATGTAAATAGGTTTTAAAAATATTCCAACTATTGTTAATTGGGACTTTGCCATTACATCACTTGCTCAAAGAAGTATCTCTGCGTTTTGATTAGATATATCTGTGAGCTAATATTTTGGTTTTTCAGCACTGACCTGGAATAGATCCTTCCTGACCTACTGCATAGAGATGTTGGTAACCATATACTTGACATTTCATTTTCTTTGCATATTTGTGCGTTTCCTGCCTGAATGTGTAAGAGTCACTGAAAATGTCATCAGCCTTTGTGTTCTATAATAGTCTGAATGTTGTTCAAGATATTTCCACCTTGACAAGAGTACAAATCCTAGTAAATAATGAATACTTACTTTTGGCAATGCTGATATTCAGACACATTGTATATCAGCAAAAAATACTGGCAACTGAAAAGCCTGAGTCCTAAAATATCCACATCAATATCCACTGTATCAGTCAACCACATTCTATTTGTTTTCAAGTGCCACAATGTTTGGGTTTGCCATAGATCATTGCAATTAGTTTTCTGACAGTAACAGGGGTGTATTTGAAAGTCAATTTAGTATATTTCTGTGTGATTGACAACCTGTCGACTTTGCTGACACAGTCTTAATTGTGCTGGTGCAGTAAATCCCTGCCAGCATGTACTGCACACAGATTAAAACACAAAGATTGATTTGCAAGTAGTCTTTGACCCAGGCCTTACTCACAAGCCTGTGCAAATGTCACTCACACACGCTGCACGTTTGAGCAAAGATAGCCCCAGAGGCAGCAGAGGAAAATAAATATTTTCAAATTATTTTTATGAGTATGCAAAAGTGCCTGTTTTTTCTCTTCTTACAGCTAGCTGTGAGTAAACAAGTGGTCATTGTCTGATTGCTCTACTGATGTCAAAGCTTTCCCTTGGGACTGACATAAAATATTCATGAGGCATGTTTTGAAGAGTGTGTAAAGTCACAGCAGAGACTGAGTGGCAGAGAGTCTGCACTGTTTTACTTCTTCATGTTTTAATCTGAAGAACAACACCAGCATGTTTCAACTCCACTCTCCACACACTGCATGGCTTTTTAAAAGGCCTACACAGATGTTCTCCATTCAGGCTGATTAGGCCTCTGCTCAGGTTGATGTCAGGTGTAGATAAAACATAAAATGAGATAAATATAAGACACAATAATATAGTAGAATAGATAGATGTTATTGTAATAAAAGGTAATAAGTTGAAGCATCATTAAAGTAATACAAAAAGATTCACACAACAATTCAAGTATATGAGAATGATGTATATGACAAATATGTAATCCCCCCACCCCACCCCCAAACACACCCTTCACGTTCCTGTAAAATTCCCACAAAATAAACTAATATGTAATTGTAGATTCTTAGAAATCATTTGTCATTTGCTGCTAAAATTATATGGGTAGAGAAAAGGGGTAACATTTTCAACTGGTGCACTTTAATTCCAGTTGTTTTCTTGCATAAACTAGAGAATGCTGAAGATTCTTTCTACAGGTGAGAATATAATTCAATAAATATGAAGAATAAACTTTACAGTAATACAGGAACATTTACTGAGGTGATTTTTTTTTCTTCAAGGACACTTGAAAAGATTTTTTTCTGAATGTAAACAACTCTCTTGGAATATTGTATATGCTGTTTCCCCTTTGAATTAGTACCAACTAACAATTTCCATAAAATTTTATCATAAGGAATTTATAAGGAACATATTGATATTTAAACAGACAGCTCTACATAAATCATTTGATATGCTTATTCTTCTGTGTTGGGTTATTGTTTATCTATTTTTAAGAGGCAAAAGCACAAATTGTAGATGAAGTAGATGTCAGTCGAACTCAGTGTGAATACACCCACACAACCACAAGCTCTAATCAGTCAACACAAGTGCACCTATGTAGGTGGAGCATGTGTGGCTTTAGCAGGTGCACCCACCGTAGGTCTGCTTCGAAAGTCTGACACAGACTGACAACTGACAAACTGCTTTGCTTTCGAAGTCTTTTGGAATATGTGAAACTTTGAACATGGAAAACACAGAAACTCGTTTTATGATCCAAAATGACAAACATTAATTATATTTATATTTATTCGAAGATGTTTTCTCCCACTTGATGCAAAAATGTGAACTGCACATGAATTTTAGTTTTTATTTTACATATCATCTTTTATTTATTATTGTTGATGTCACTTATTTTTTTTCCTGGCTGCTCTCAAATGACGCCATCCATTTTCACTCTAGCACAGAAGCACCAGATCAACTTCACTGTTGAAAAGTTGAAAATAACTAAACTGTTACCACATAAATTAAATGTACATTTTCTTCGTGGACCTCATCCTGTCAGCCACAGAGTTACAATATATGTATGGGGAGAGACTCCACCATATGTGTGCCAAGTGCAGATTTTTTCAGGAGGTCTGCTTTCAGTGACAATTTTATTTTATTTTTTTAAACAATGTCAGTATTTTTTCAACGTCACTGGTTTTCATTTTCATTTCAGTGTCACTGTTTTGGCATGGAGGGGTGGGGCTTGAGGGGAGGGGCAAGGTCAAGATCTACGTTTAAACTGCTGATCATTTGCATAGTACCTCCCAGGACACACTGCCTTCTTGCCCTTTAGGTCTGGCATTTTTCACTCACTAAACCAGTGACAGGTTGAAATTCGAAAACCAGTGTCTTCAATACAGACGTTCTGAGAAAAAAAAAAAAAAATGTCTAAAAGCAGATATGATGAAAAGTGACATGATAAACTGTTGATCATTTGCATAGTACCGCCCAGGACACACTGCCTTCTTGCCCTGCCCCCAACTCTGGCATTTCCTTGCTAAAGCAGTGAAAAAATACTGACATTGTTTAAAAAAAAAAAAAAAAAACCTGTCACTGACTCCTAACACCTTTCAAAGGTGATTGTCAGGTGTGCCATGTCACGCTTTCTTTCTCTCTCTATTTGTGTCTGTGTCTAGCCTACGTAGAGAGCCATTTACTCCGCCCACCAACCTCCTTGCCCCGCCCCCAAATCCAGCATTTCCTCACTAAACCAGTGACAGAGTTGAAATCAAAAACCAGTGTCTTCGAAAAAATACTGATGTTCTGAGAAAAAAAAAGACTCTCCCTGAAAGCAGATATGATGAATAGAAAAGATGAAAAAGATTTTTTTAAACAGCATCACTGTTTTGGTGTGGGGCTTGAAGGGAGGGGCAAGGAGCACAAGATCTACATATAAACCTTTGATCCATTTGCATAGTATCACCAGGACACACATGTGCCTGCCCCCAACTCTGGTTCCTCCTAAAGCGGTGAAAAAATACTGACGTTGTATAAAATAAAAAAACTGTCACTGACACCTAACGCCTCAAAAGGTGATTGTTGGGTGTGTGCCGTATCCACTTTTCTCTATCTCTGTATGTGTGTGTCTTAGCCTACATGTAGAGAGCCATTTACTCCGCCCACCAACACTCCTTGCCCCGCCCCCAAGTCCAGCATTTCCTCACTAAACCAGTGACAGAGTTGAAATCGAAAACCAGTGTCGTGGGAAAAAGAAAAAAAAAGGCCCGTCCCTGAAAGCAGACATGATGAGAAGTGTCAGTGACATTTTTTAAAACAGTGTCACTGTTTTGGCATGGAGGAGCACAAGATCGTCATATAAACTGCTGATCATTTGCATAGTACCGCCCAGGACACACTGCCTTCTTGCCCTGCCCCCAAGTCCAGCATTTCCTCCCTAAAGCAGTGAAAAATAAATAAAAAAATTTTTAAAAAGTGATTGTTAGGTGCACCATGTCACATTTCTCTATCTGTATTGTGTGTGTCTAGCATATATGTAGAGTCATTCACTCCGCCCAGCAACATTCTTTCCCCTGCCCCCAAGTCCAGCATTTCCTCACTAAACCAGTGACAGTTAAAATCACTGGTGATTGTTAGGTGCGGCATGTCACGCTTTCTCTATTTCCGTGTGTGTGTCTAGCCTACATGTAGAGAACCATTCACTCTGCCCACCAACACTCCTTGCCCCACCCCCAAGCCCGGCCTCTCCACGCTAAACCACTGACACAGAGTTGAAATCGAAAACCAGTGTCATCGAAAAAATACTGATGTTCTGAGAAAAAAAAAAGACTGTCCCTGAAAGCAGACATGATGAAAAGTGTCAGTGACATTTTTATTTTTTTAAACAATGTCAGCATTTTTTTTGACGTCACTGGTTTTCATTTTCATTTCAGTGTCACTGTTTTGGCGTAGAGAGGTGGGGCTTGAGGGGAGGGGCAAGGTCAAGATCTACATTTAAACTGCTGATCATTTGCATAGTACCTCCCAGGACACACTGCCTTCTTGCCTTCTTGCCCTGCCCCCAAGTCTGGCATTTCCTCCCTAAAGCAGTGAAAAAATACTGACATTGTATAAAAATAAAAATAAAATAAAAACTGTCACTGACACCTAACGCCTCAAATGGTGATTGTTAGGTGCGGCATGTCACGCTTTCTCTATCTCCATATGTGTGTGTGTCTAGCCTACATGTAGAGAGCCATTCACTCCGCCCACCAACACTCCTTGCCCCGCCACCCAATTTATCCTCTTTTCAACAGGAAACAGTGAGGTTATGGGAAAGAGCACAGGTGCTAATGAGTTATCAAATCACAACTACAGCTGTCAGTCTTCTGATTGATGTCTTCTGCTGTTATTTGCTGTAAATAATCTAAGATTGGGAACAAAATGCTTTACAATGCTTGAATGTGATGGCAAAAATGGAAAGATGCTTAGGTCTAAATTAGAGGCTGGGGCTGTCCTTTTGATTACTGACTGACATTTTGAGTAAAAGTACGATGCCAGCAGTTCTTAATGGTTTAGCCCATTATTCAAAAATATTTTATGTTATAGCCAAGTTTTTTAAAGTGACTTTCTTTATCCAGAAAGCCATTGGTTTTGATTTATTTCTGTATGTTCACTTTGCACAGACTTGATAAGTGTTTGAGACAGGCTACCTTAGGTCATAGAGAAAGAAACTGCCACCATGTCTGATGTCTTTAAATGGCTGTGGTTTGAAGTTATAAATTCGTTTTCACTGTAATTCTGCATGGCTTTTATGAATTAAGAATGTTATTAATTTATTATTTCATAGTTTTTATATACTTAGAGAATTACGTTATTAAATGTCTTACAAAAAGCCTAAATTTGTTGCTGCATCCTTGGGTTAAATTTTCTGCATCTGTTATGACAACAATTAAGATAACTCCCTGAGAGAGGTTTGTGCTATCAACAAATTAATCCCAATTAGCCAGTATACAGCAGCAAAATTGATTAGAGCAGTTATGGAAAACAACCACAAATAGTGAAACTGGAGATGAAACCAGGGGAATATTGCTCCTTTTACACTAAGGTTTTAGCTTTGGCTGTAATATTAGGTTTGGCTGTAATATAAGGCTGTAAAAGATCTTACCTCCTACTTACAATAGCTTTAGTTATATTTTCAATAATGGTTGTCTATATTTTAAACCTAAAGTTTCTGTCATTTCCAGCCAAATATACTCACTTACACTCAGTGGAGCCATGGATCCATGATTACTGAGATGCAGCCAACATGAACTGTTCTACGGCTGGTTTTGTCCCAGCAGGGACTGTCATTAACATGGACTCCTGGTTGGAGCCTCGAGCCTTTAACTGTCCTTAAACTGCCCATGCAAAAGTGGGAAATTAGCAAATGTCAATCATTTGCTGACACTAATATCAAGAGGAGCCAGTTGGAGTCTGAAAAGGCCTGAGGGGTTGGTGGTGGTGGAGAGGGGTGGCATTTCCTTTACATCATCACACTCTGAATATCATATCATCATATTATGTTCATCCTCCTCGCTGTGCTGAATTCTTGCCCACGGTGCTTCACAGTAAGTCGTCTCCTCCTCTGTCACCTTGTTTGCTCAAAATGACAGCCACTGGAAATCTTGTATGTGTATCAATTAGATGGCAGCGGTGTACAACAATTACTGGTGCAATATCCTGCAAAATTTCAACCAAGCCACCTCTTCCTATGCTCAACTCTGTGAATAATATTACAAAAACACACAGAGAAATGATCTGAATCTCTGTGTAACCAGTTGGAATGCTTGAGAAACATATGTGATTAGCTGGCCCAAAGAGATTTCAAATTGTTTCTGACCAGTGCCTCTTGTGGATATAATCTCAAATGCCCTTTGGTTTGGTATTTTTTCAATTTTATTTGTTTTTAATCCAATATCGCATCAGTTGTAGTTGTGTGCTATTTTTGTTAGACTGTCCAAGCCCATTGGTGGTCTATGCAAGCTGCTCTCTGTAACCTCTAGCGGTCATAGTAACTATGATGGGAGCAAAGGAGGAAGTCATGTGACGCTGGATCTGAGGGTAGGGACGAGTGACCTATGTGGTTGTTTGAGGTGGAGGACTTTTTCCATGTAGAACACTGTGTTCATGAAACTCTGGGACATGGTTCAAAACACAGTCAAGGGTGCTGAGGGCATTGATGCTGATTTTTGGTAATTTTTGTCCAGAAGCCAAATGTGGATCTGTGGCACAGCTGGACATGGTAATGAATAAGGAGTAAGTATGCATTGGGAGCATGATTTCCAGGGGAACCTAATCACACCTCCTTTTTATTTTCTTTTGAAAGTTGTGCTCAATAACTAATTTTCATGATGCAAGTGAACACTTACACAATAAAAACATCTGGTGAATATAAGTTTGTTGTATGTTTTTTTGGTAGAGCTGCAGAATATCAAAGTTGTGAATATGACAGAACAATGTTGAGTCACATGGAATACATACTGAAATTGAAAATAAGTTTAGATTATGAGCCGTTACATTTCACTGAAATATTGAAATATATGATGAGCAGTGGATTCATTATATCGTTATGTCTCAGCTTTAACACCTTTTGATAAATATTTGGGTTGTTAACAGGAACAAGTAGTTTCAAGAAAAAGTTTATGTCTGGCCTCCGTTACTCACGTACTACAGTGCAAGTATTTACAACTGACTTATTAAAACCTGGATGCAAACACTTGGTAACATATTTCCTGACTTCCCCACGTTGGCAAGGACCTTCTGAATGCATCATTTAACAACTGCCCATTGTACAGTAGTTTGTATCCTCCAGTTTCAAACAAAGGAGGCTGCATTTGGAGAAGCCTTTGGAGGAGGACATGTTTTGTCATCCGCTTCTGACATTTTGGGTTTTGAAATACAGACTATAGGAGGATGCAGCCTTTGAATTGAGATGCAAGACACCACAGGAGTGCCAAGCAGAAGTCCCTGAGTCTCCCATTGTGTTTTCCCCACATGCTGTCCTGTGCTCCCCTGTCTCAGCTGTTTCTAATTAAGGCCTACCTTATCATCCCTAATGTACTTAGGCTGTATCCTCAGTCACTTCTGTGCTAGAATCTCTGCTGCTGAGAGCAGTGACAGGGTAATTGTTCAGAAAAACAAGCACAAAAAACAAAGCAAATGCTTAAAAATGATTCAGTAATTCAAATAAATTGCCCAAAAAGTAAATAATAAACATATATTTTTTCTAAGACTTCTGTAGTTGGTTGTTCAAATTGTATTTTTGGCTGAATTAGAGCAATTTAATAAACAAAAAGTTTCAATTCATTAAGATAGTGAACCAGCAAGCAAATAGAACTATCTAACAAAAAATAAAAAAATAAAAGCACATGGAGAGGGTATGTATGTTATAGCAATGTGATAGTGGGACACCCAGACTATTGGATTGTGATTTTAATTCTGGATGATATAAAAATGGAATAAGCTCAAATAATAGCATCTGCTAATGCAGCCTGCAGATTGCGTAAACCTCATGTAGGCCTATTCGTCCCGTTCCCTCTTGTTAAGCAGTTAACAAACTTTGCAGCCATCTTGTTTCCATTTCCGTTACAGTAGAGCCACCAGAGGTACACATCTGGTAGTTTTATGTTTTTTTTTTTTGTTTTTTTTTTGAGACTAATTTCTCTGCTGATACACTGAGTGAAGGGACATATGTATGAAAATACAGTTAATTTATAAATTAATTTATTTATTAATAAGTTTCTCATATATATATTTGGGTTTACTGAGCCTGTAGATGCATTATTTGAAAATAAAAGTATTTTTTTATATATATTCTTGAGCCTGGCGGGAGGGGCTATGGGTTTAAGATGGCCTGCTTTGGCCCTGAGCAGGCAGTCTGGTCTTATTTACAGAGAAACTCTCAGACTGTGTTGTAGTCCAGTGGAACTGTTACAGTGAGTTACTGACATGGCGATGTTCATATTCTTATAGTTTTTGAATTGTTTGTTTTTCCAAAGTTCTTTTTTCCACTGTAAATATTTTTCCACTGTCTGCACCTTGGGAGGCCGGCAAAGAAAATCATCACACCATATTATCTTCTGACTACAACTGTAAGTTGTTTTTTTCTTTTCTTTCCTCCAATTTATTTATTTATTTATTTATTTGGACAGTTTGTTTAAGACAGCCAAAACTTTCACAGTATGTACAGGCCTTTGAGTGTGATGATTCTGTTCCAATGATCTGAATTTAGTCCATAATTTTGCTGTCATAAATGCTGGTGCTCATTTATAAAATGCAATTCTTTCATGTTAAGTCTGCATACACACAGTATCATCTCAACACTTTTGTGAAATAAGCCCCGGGTTCATATAATGTGAATAATATTCAAAAGCTACTTATTAAAAAATTTTGGGCAACTTCCAACTAAGAACAAGAGATCAGTCTACCAACTGTGGTTTTACTACAAAACCATGAATTTTAAAAGTTGTTCTCCAGGATGGCAGAGGGCACATGCTGCAGATTTAGCCTACTATGGCCATTTGCCAAGTTTGCTTCAAGTTACGTTCTCCCAAACCCTGTGCTGCTCAGCCTCTCAGACCCTGTGCCCCCTTGATTCCAGGAACCAGAGTGACTTGATCCACCTGTACTGGCTGCAGAGTTCCTTAGAGACAAACAAAATCTACGTTGCATCCCTCTAGTTGTTTAACAAGCCTTTGTTGAGTCTTTTCCATGGTTGTTTCCTCTTGGATGATCCCAACTGCCATCTGCTATTAATCATCTACCATTACTCTGAAAACTCAAGCAGACTATTTATGAAGGCAATCCTTCAAGGGACTAGGAAGCAAGTGAGCGATGATGTTCACTCAAGGGCCAAATCTTACATATCATGTATTTTTATACTTTATTTTTTCCTTTGCGCAATGAACCATAGAAAATCCTCTGATACAAATAAACAAAAATACTTGGAGGCTTCCTTCTGATAATGTAACCCATTTCCTTCTCAATTGTTTTGGCCTATGTATGGACTACTAAGTTCCATTTTATATCCTCTGCTGCCCACTCACTGACTTGTTTTAGCGTGACTTATAGTTCTACATATTACCAAGTGCAGAGGGGATGTAATGTAGGGCATGTTAAACGATTACTGACACACACCACTATTCACCAGCTATTGGTGACCCACCCATCCATGCTTTTCATCAATACTATCAAGTCAGCAGTAGTAACACTTTGAATGGGGGAAATAAAAGAGAGAAAGTTAGTTGCAATGGCCATTTTTTCCCCCAGTGACTTTCACTCACACCAGTCAGAAGATTATAGAAATATCCACACAGATGTGGACACCAAAATTGTACCGCACTGTTTGGTTGTTGCTGACACATCCCCTTGCTGTACACTTCCTCTGACTTTGGCAGGTCATGTTCACAGTGACTCAAGGCCACCCAGTGAAAATGCCATCTCCCTACTATACACGATTCATCATGGAAACAGAGCTCATAGTGCTCAGTCACAACAGCAGGTGTGGAGTAATGAAAAGCATTATTCATACATCACTGCATAATTTTACTGATGTAATTAGTAAAATATGAAAATGTACAAAAATAGACATGTCACAGCAGATATTTTAACCAGAGAATAAATGGAATTGAGCCATCATTCATTTATTATTTACACCTGTGCTGTTTCTACTGCAACATGTCAAAATGTCTTCATTGAAAAAGAATTGTCCAAAATTTCCCCAGCACATAAACAAAAGACAAACACTGAGCATCAGGCTATACTAATATTTCGTTTTGCTTTACTTAATGCTCTGATTTAAATAATGGAACAGTTCCTGTATAGCACGGCTGTTTCAAGTACAGTACAGTGTGCTGCCAGTGTACTGTCCACTCCAGTGGAGATCAGAAGAAATTCTGACGGTTCTTTTAATAAAACAGTTTAAAAGCCTCATTATGAGTAAAAGTTAAAAATAATATCTTACCATGAAAAAGTTATCACACAGGGCTTTAAGTTAAAAACCTTGGCAGTTCAATCAAGAGCTCTTACATCTAAACTCAGTGACACCCAACTGCCTCTCTTAAGGAAACCCTGTCAGGCCAATGAATCATGTAATGGCATATGCTTTTATATAATGCCACATTTTAAAGATTTTAAAAACCAAACAAAAACAGTCCTAGTCAAGAAGTATGAACAAATTACATCCTGAGTTTGAATTCTAACTTTCCAGAGGGTGGGAAATAAAAAGCACAGAGCAGAGCATCTGCCCGGACACAGTGTGTAAGGTCTTTTGCAGACAGCTCTAATGCGAATTTTAAACAATGACAGATAATCCTTGATTAAGCTCCCGCCTATGGGGTGAGTTAGATTTGATAGCACAGGAGTGTGAGATCATTTGCATTGATTATGTCACACTCTTGTTATAGAGAGCCAGTCCCTCAGAATTAACTTCAGTTCCGGAACTCTAATCATTTTTAACCATCCTGCTGAAATGAAGGCAAGAGTGATCGATATGACTTCGACTGATTCCATGTGGGGGTCGCTCCACTTCTTATCTCCTCCTCCAACAGCATTGACAGATGAATTTAACAAGAGGGGCACTATCTGCCTCGCCAAGAATAGAACGGCTAAACTATCTGTGGCTTTGCTTGCATGGTTTCAGCAGTATTGATGAATATATCACAGTGTGTTCAGCCAAAAGGAACCAATCCTCCTTCCTTTTTTTAAATCACTAATTCGGTTAGATCTCCTCCCATGGAGCTGGGTGTGATGACCCAAAGAAGGCTGCATTTTCACAAGCAGATTTGTGTGCTGTTAAATGTAAATGCTGTCAATAGTGAAATGCATTTATTCAGTCTAATCTGCTTGAGGTCACGAGTGCAGTTACTGCATATACAGCTTAATTACTGAGCTATATGTGTGATACAGCATGTAAACACATTTCCATGAGCAATGTGAGTTTTCTTTAATGTACTTCAGATTATATTATGTGTTGTAGAAATGTTCCACACAGCAGCTTTGCATTAATTGTGAACAATCGTAATGCTTGTTCTTGACAGTAGGAGTAGGGGAAAAATAAGGCCAAAGCTTTGTGACCATAGACTTCTGTTTTCAAGACTTCATCAGCACCTGTGTTGGTGGCATATGTGTTTTGTTTCTTCAGCACATTACTTGAGTTTCTCAACTCACAGATTGCACTTCAAAAGCATCTATGGATTTGGTGATGATGGTGGTCTGTAGCACACTCTTATTATACAGTTCACACACTTCCATTTGAAACATAATGTGTCCATATGGAGCAAATTTAATTTAACCTCTTGTTTACTTTTGCCACAAGCTAATGCAGCTGCTGTCTTCTTATCAACTCTTAGCTGAAACGGACTATCTTTATATTGTATCTGCTGCCAAACATGGTGTCCTGCCTGGAGCAGGCGGTGCTCGCCAAGAGCTTCAACCATTGTTGTATTTACAATACAAGAGATTACACCCTCTGAATAGTGCTAGGATACTTCTACAGCAAGTCACTATCAGAAAAGGATGAGATGGGCTGGCTAGGCCAGGGCTAGCTGCTCAGTATACCAACTTAAATAGAAGAAAACAAGTAACAGAAATAGAACCAACAACATTGCCAATTCTTCCCTCTGCTGGACACAACTTTTGGCGAGTAAAGGAATCAAGTTTGATGCTTAACTCCAAGTGTTTCTTCTGGACTGGTAAGTAAACAGCTGTTAATGCTAATGTTGGCTATGTAGTGATAGCAAAACGTACAAGTAGCTCCTCAAGTGCCACTCCTCTGGATTCAGCATAAAGTGATGTTTTGTATGAATGAAATTATGTACATAGTGGATCTCACTCAAACCAGTGGAACCCTAACATGTATAGAAAGCCTTTACAGAACAACAACTAATGGAGTGGTTATTGCTACAACAAAAGTCCAGGTAGGGGAAAAAAAAGCTATGTTTTAGATCATTGTAGCAAATAACATACAGGTGTAATTTATAGAGGCTGCATTCCATTAAGTGCCACAGGAAATGACAACAGTAAGCATGCACCAAAGCCTTTGAACTGGTAAGCCCAAATGAAAGCCATTATTAGTTTAACCTTTCCTGCTGTTGTGAAAAAT
>BRZM01001563.1:0-37316 GCA_033238685.1 Lates japonicus
TCTGTTCTTTCACAGATTCACTGGAAAAAACAGACTGTGGCTTTCCATTCTTACCAGGAGCAGGAAACCAGAAGGTGAAATTTAGGACTGTGTATTTGTGCTTGTGTGAGCACTGAAAGAGCCATTTTGTTAGTTTGATGCTATTTTTCTGCCACACTCTGATCAATGCAATTCCCACAGGCTTAAACCCAAATACTCTGTAAAAGGCTGAATAACACACTTGTTTATTCTGTGGAACATGGATTAAAAAGCTTGACTGGAAAAGAAGTTTTCCCCCAGGCTTATCATCATAAGCTAGATATGCGCCCCACAGCACAAGCTATTTTTTGGCCAGTGCTTCTTCATATGACTAAGCTGAGTTCACGGATGTTTATTTAGCAAGCTTTGCCCTACTATTATCCACTGCTGGCCTGTCAGCAAAAGGCCATTCTGGCTGGAATGCCCAGTCATAGTTAATGTATGTTAAGGCATGACAAAAATATACTAAGATCATAATGGCTTTTAAAAATGAATGGACGCCCATGACAGTACTTGAATTAGGATAAAAATTTGGATTTCAACATTATTCTTCACTTGAGGAGATCATGAGTAACTAACAATAAACCTTCTATTATGTCTGACTTCAATCTTTGAATTGACCCCATTTATTGTTCCGTGTCCAAAAAAGCACCATGTATATTATTGTACTATCTTCATACTTTGGAGAAGTGATAGTTTTAGAACGGTGAGCTTCCCCTGGTCAGTGACAGCACTTTTTGTTCAGTCAGAACCCATGATCTTTGTCCTCAGTCTCCCATCCCTACTCATGTCATTACACTTTTTTTTTTTTTTGAAAACTCATTTCATTTTTCTCTTTGGCCATTCTGTCACACAACAGAGATTTTATGAGATATAATTACAGTAAGTGATTTTTGTCTTTCTGGCAAGGTCTTTGACCATATTTTGTCAATGGTCTAAAGTTTTTTTTTTTAAATCCTCTCTCTCACCCCTGGGGTGGTGTGTGTGTCTTCCTCCACCTCTACCTATACATCTGGGTTGTACCTGAAATCTGCTGGAGCTGGAGTGTTATGAGTCAACTGACATTTTGTGAGCCGACTTGGGGTCCTCTCGATGGATGTACTGAGTAGCCCTATATATATGTATGTATGTATATACAGTACTGTGCAAATGTTTTAGGCAGTTTTAGGCACTAATGGTAAAGTGAGGATGCTGTCAAAAATAATCCCATGATTGATTTTATTCATCAGTTAACCTCATGTAAAGTGCAGTAAACAGAAAAAACCTAAATCAGATCAGTATTTCTTATGACACCCCCCCCCCCACACCTTTGTCTTTAAAACAGCTCCAGTTCTCCTCAGTACACCTGTACTTAGGTAGTTTGTTCCAGCATCTTGGAGAAGTTGCCTCAGTTCGTCTGTGGATTCAGGCTGTCTCAGTGTCTTCTGTCTCTTCATGTAATCTCAAACTGAGTCTGTGATGTTGAGATCAGGGCTCTGTGGGGGTCAGACCATCTACTGCAGGACTCCTTGTTCTCATTGTCCTGCTGCAGAATTAATGTGGGACTGATCAGACACCTCCCTGATGGTACTGATGAAGGATAAGAGTAAAAACATCTAGAGTGCCTAAAACTTCTGCACAGTACTGTGTATATATATATGTGTATATATATATATATATGTGTGTGTGTACACACACACGCACACACACACATATGTATAAAGGCTTTAAATTTGACTTTGGAGTCTTGTCTTTAAATGTGATGGTGATGGAGACAAAAGACAGTGGAGTGGCACCCAACAGAGAGAGGCAGGGCAGTGCGCCTTATTTCTGTTGGCCACTCTGATATGCTGTCTGACGGTCAACGCAGTCAGCAGCCCGGCAGGAGTGACACTCTGTGGTATGGTTGGACTCCATAACTGAGCTATGACCAAAACGCCATTTTTTACTTTCTCTGATCATTTTATGAAGTGAAAACATTGAAATCATCACTGAAACTAATTGCTAGATAATCTTTTTGAAAAAGAGGAATGAGTAGTCGAGTCTTCACATTAAACAGCCAAATCCGATTTGACTGACAAAATTTGGAGTCAGGTACCACCCAGATTCACTGACATTCCATTAAGAGGTTCGGTGGTAGAGACACTTGGGTTAAACTATTGTCCTTACCAAGCACTGTAGTTGTATCAAGTAAATCAGAAGTATACTTTTTCAGAAATGGTGCATTTAGTGTTAACTGTTTGTCATGTTCCCTTTTAACACAAACTATATTTATGTATTTATTTTACCTTTACCTTGTGTGTTCTCCCACCTTCTTTGGCTCTCCCTTATTTGGTTGTGTGACTGTCTGTCTCCTTCCCTCCAGAAATGAGACCCTGAAGAAAGCCCTCCAGAGTAATGTGTGCCACAGCTTGGAATATGAGCAGCGAATATTCACATCCCAGGTCTGACCCTCAGGCCTGAACTTCACAACTGACATCTAATTTGTGCTTCATTGTGTTGCTCAAGTCTTAAACTTCTAATTAGCTTCGTAAATCTAGAGCTCAGGTATCTCTGAAAGAATGTTCATTCACAGTTCATATATTTTTTTAAATAGAGCATGTCACCTCTGCCTGTCAACCTGTCTGTCCAGTCATTTTTCGCTGAGTGGCCTTTAGGACATTTTGCTTATCTCATTGTCTCATGTGTCAGCTCGTGCCCTGCTTGTCCTGACTGTCATATTCTATGTTCCCACCCCCTGAAACCCTGCTGATCTGCCTGTTGTTTTCAGATGTGCCTGATAAGAAAAGATATGAAGTCAGTTCAGGACAGACTCCTCAGTGAGATGGTAAGTGGACACGACACAGGTTGGGTGGATTAGACCTCAACCATTAGACTTGCTTTGAATCTGTCTTTCATTTTGTGTCCTTCACTTTGTCAGCAGAACAATGCTCCATTGAAAACCAGTACACAGCGTACAGCCTTGAGAGAATTTATGACTCAGATGGTGTTGTGTAAGGTTTGAAATTAAGTGTCTTTCCTCAATATTTCTTTGTGCTTGTGTACCATTTGTAGCAAGAGGGGGAGATCCAGAGTGTGAAGAGAGGTCTACATGCTTTGTTTTTCCCTGATGGAGCAAGGTTCTGAGTTGTCCTCGACACTGTAAACAAGGTTGTGTACTTCACTGTGCTGTGTAAGTGTCGCTGTAAAAGTGTTACGCTGAGGTGTTGATTTTTCCAGGTTGTGCTTTTATTGTATGTGAATGTATTAGCTTTATTCTGACCTGGACATGTTGTTATTATATGATTGTTCCTATAAATGTTATGTTATGATATTATTATTACAGATTCAGTCATTTTAATGTTCTTTGAAAGTAAGTATTAGGATTATTTAAATCCTTTGATTGTTTTTAAATACCTTTTCAACCTGAATCTTCATTGAAAATAAACTTGTTTAAAAAAGTGAGAAAAGCCATTCTTAAAAAAGACCTTGTATTTTGAAGACAAGTAGTGCTTACAAAGGTATTTCTCTTTTCAGTGAAGACATTGACGGTCCCATTCAGATTGACATACTGTATGTACAGTTAATATCAAATTCATCCCCAATACCACCTCCCCCAGACTGCACAGTCTCTACACAGTCCAAGTGACACATTATTCATCAGTTAAGAAAAGGTGAAGCTGGTCACATGCACAACTTCTTCCCACTACACAGATTCACACCGCCTTGTCGAAAGAGTCCATGAAATAGTACAAAAGAAAACAACACTGACTGAATGACAAGATTGTTTTTTCCCCCCTCCACTCTCTTCCTGAGAGGTCAGAGGCTCCACCAAGTCCTCACCAGCCAACTTCACGTGGGGCGTCCAGCAGTCTCCAGGACAAGTGCCATAAACATTACCGTCATCTTCTCTCCCACACCCCGTGCCCTCATACTGATGATATGATAGTCAAAGTTGCTGGAAGAATATTAAAAAGAACACACTATGAAGACAGGCTGAGCTCTTTGAACTATCACAGCTGAGCAGCTGTGTGGCAACTTCAGAAAATCTCTTAAGCTCAGCATTTCTTCACAGAAGAAACTCCCCTCTTTGCAGCGGTGGAACCTGTGAGGAGACAAACATGCGCGAGGCCGTGTGTTAAAGAGACAGTACAAAATAAATTGGCCAGAACCAGGAAGGTGCACTTGTCATCACCCAGCTATGATTGCAGCTATTAATCAGTTCCGTGGAGCTATTTTACTTTGATCATTAAATGCAGGGCTGGACGTGCTCTCCATCTCCTCCTCCTCCTCCCTCTGGGTCACTGTTACAACTCATGGGTTCTTTCCAAACAAGCTTGGCCAAGGACACCGAAGTGGCATTTTATCATTTTTCTCCTGGCAGTGGGCTCTCAGAGGACAACCTCCCCACCCCTGCTCAGAGCTCCCATCTATCTTTAGCTCCTCTGTGCTCTCTGGATGACAAGAGCTAAATTTAACACTGCAGCCAGAATGAAGCACACATGCATTCCCAAACACAGTAAGCGCCACCTCACAATACTGACCTCGTTAGGTGTTTGGCAGGGCATCACACTTCCATCTGGTGCTTTGAACTCGTTCCAGCTCTTTCGGATTGCAGCCTGTGGGAAAGAGGAAAAACAACATTAATTGCATCCCTAAGGTGCTTCCTGAGCCATTGGGGATCGTAACCTTTGAACAGCAAGTGACAACAGGAGTAGGAGAAAATAATCAGCCCTAAAAAACACTAAAAGAGAGAACAGGGGATTTGGATAAGCTGATAACAGCAACATTCGATGTGATAGTCATGATAAACAAGGTCACAGAACTGGGGGAGTTTGTAATCGGGCAGCCTAAACTTGAACTTGTTTTGGTATAAGTCCAAGTGATTGAGGGCGAGGCCATAAAAGTTAAAAATTCTCAAACGTTGTCTGTCTGCCTCCAAACTAACCACACCTTGTCTGCTGCAAGAGCCAGATGGGGCTTGTCTGCTCTCCTGTCGTGATCCTGAACTTTGGCCACCTCCACTAGTCACTAGAGCAGGATCAGGATCTTCCCTGTCTACGCAGTTAAGTCTACTGTGGGCGCTGGTTGAGCTGGAACACACGAAGTGGGACAAACATTTATAGCTGGCTGCTGTTAACTAGAGTGGTGTCATGTGCGCTTCATTTCCTGCAGGAGTTAATTGGTTTCTGTTAAGGTGTTTGTTATCAGGAACAAATGCTTGTAAATATATGGAAAATACTCAAGTAGCACAGTTTTTGTACCTTTCTGTTTTAGCAGCTGATCTCTCTCCTCTCTTCTTGCTCTGTCTGGTCGACTTTCTCTCTGGGAAAAAAGCAAACAACTAATTATAGCCCATACTATATCACCAAATAATAATAATAATAATAAAAACATTTAAAATATACAGATATCCACAGAGTATTATTTAATGTGTGAATAGGCATATTCATCTACCCACTGTGTAATTAAATTGATGTAAAATCTGTAAAAAATAAAAATAAAAATACTGTGTGTAGGCCATTGCAGAAGTTCATCAAGCCCAGCATCTGTATAAATTCGGATTTCTACACTCCTTTAACAGTGTTTAAAGTGCAGAAATTGCAATGCAGTCATGCGTTCTTTGCTCTGAATAATGTACTACTGTGGCAATCTGTGCCATCATTTATGCAACATCTTGTCGTCTTTGAAGTATGTCTGACCTGTGTTTTGACATCGATTTTTTAATAATTGTAAATATTAGTATTCAGATGAAGTAGCGGTAGTTTGGAAATATTAAGAGTTTGAACTACGTTTCAGGATGTTCCGACTCTCCAGCTCCTCTACATTTGGTCTCTGGCTCAGCCTCCTGCGGAGAAACACAAAACCACATTTTGAACCATTTTAGTATAGCTTTCCCTATCCTATCCTCTTAAAACCGGCTGTAGTTTCTTCACTGTGCGCGTTCTCAGAAAGGAATCCCCTATGTCTCCATCTCGCATCAAGCCATGACTGTGGTTCTTCGGCAGTACTTTCCCATCTAGATAGTCAAAGAAGCGCGATTCTCTGGTTGAAATTCTCCCACCAAATTATTTTTCAATTTCAGATGCTGCATGTCAGGTGCAGTTGCTGTGTGCCTTTACTCTACACCAATAGCAGCAGCAGCAGCAGCAGCAACGGCAACAGCAACACAGGCACTCCTCTTTACTATCACTACTGACTACACGAAGCGTTTTTTAGACGCTGGGGTCATGATGGAGGCTGGGGCGCGACTCCCCCAATCTCCTGGTTACTGCGCCCAATTTGTAGAAAGGCGGAGCCTAACAAGGCTCCCGCCAGCATCTAACCTCCCCTGATCCTACACTGGGCTACTGGCTGTATACCCATTTATTTGCACCAGGTTGTTTTATTTTTAGTCACACTCAAAAAGGACCTTTTTTTTAAGGAAGGAAAAGTCTGTGTCAAACAGGAGTAAAATACAAGATAGATTTAAAAACATTGTAGCCTATTTTATGTAATAATTCCAATCTCTTCTTTGCCATAATGACAGGTTTAAGCATTCAAATCGCTTTGATCCATTTATTTCAAGCTGCCATAGCCCTTCACCATAAGCTTCCAAGGTCTCTAAGTCAATGTTTTCCCAGGAGTCCCTGTGAACTATTCATACTTTGTATAAATATGCATGTGAGCTACTGTGGGACTTGGCTCAGACAGCATACACCTCCAGAGGTGGAAAGGACAGAGAGGGTAGAATGCCGCCCGCAGCAGGACTCTTTATCCCCATCAACCAAGCTAACACTGGACACTTTATAGTTCCAGTCCTGCAAAGATCAAAGTTAGGTCACATGTGCGAGACCTGGACACAAAGCCGTCCTGGTTGCCCAGGTGTGTATGTGTACATCTCACATAGACTGAACAGCTAATAGAGATCATTTAGTCTTCTAAACAATTTAAGTGGGGCTTGAGCAAACACAAGAAACCACATTTTATTAACCAACAAATGGTACCATCTACACAAAAGACATCGGTGCTCAGCTGCGTTATGTAATGAGCGTTCATCTTAAGTTTAACTTTATACATGTCTTACTTAAGTGAAACAACACTGACGAAGAGAAAGCGGGTTTCACAGAAAAAGTAATAGGTATATTATTTTCCATCCCTGTAAACAGCATGTTTCTCAATACTGTACCACGTGAGAATGAGTACAGGCAAACAATCAGTCTTTGTTAATTAACACATGTCTGACCCAGACATCCAGGAATAGTGAGGAATAATTCAGTGATCTTCTAAGCGAATTCTCTCTTCTGAGAGTAAGACTAAAATGGAACATACAACATCAGAAGTTAGCTAGAACAATTCCAGCAATTTATACATAGTCAGAATGTAGAAATTGTGATTAGTTTCTTTCAAAACCCGCATTTCTATGAAAAGAAAAGAAAAAAAAAAAAAAAACCTTAACAAAACAGAAAATGTGTCTTTGTTGATTTTTTTGTCACCTCCTGTGAGGTTTCCCCTTTTAGTCATAGTAGTATTTGATCAAATCAGGCATGTTTTATTCTGCTATCTCAAAATCTCATCAGGTGGGGAACGGCCAGAACTACGACTCTTTGCCTCACGACTCTTCAATCAACAAACTGTGAGACAAAGTGTTCCGATATTACATTTTGAACAGATGAAACAGAAATCGCTTCAAAGCCCCCAGTGGTCCCGGTGACACTGTAATGACCTGGTCGCCAAGTTGCTTAGCAACAACACTTGGTATCTTTAAGGACAATAGAGTCTTCCCCTGCAGGAACTCACACTGCTCCTAGCAACACACTAATGAGGTTTTCACTATCACACACACAGGGCTGTATGCCTTTACAGAAGTATGTCTATTTTAGAAACAGACTGCTTACTTTCATCTTTGTCCGTGAGCTGAATAAATCAGAGTTCACCATAATATAAAACACCTTTGGTAACAAAGAGTCAGATTGTGAGCCAACTTTAAGGTCATAAATATAATTACTCCGCTGCTCTCAGGTGACAGAAGATGGTTTATTTGTGATAATTGAGAATAACATCACATGAGACAATACACTGACTCACTGCACCAGTTTCTCACCCTGCTTTCTACCTTTGGGATACAATAGCAGAAATATTTTGGATTTTGAAAGGTATCCCCAAGACACCACGATGGCCTTAAGCATACCAGCAAAAAGGGTTTCCATTTTGCCACTCAGGATATTCTGCAGTAAAATGAGTTAGAATAGAAAATGTAACGCACAGCCAAGGATAAGAAAATAATAATCCAAACAAAGAATGAAAAACCAGTGAGTGGGTGGCAGAGGCTTTCAGTCTTTTGGCTGATTTACCAACTGCACTGAGACAAATTGGCCTTTCCCAGCTTTCTTCCCTTTTCTCAGAAATACAGTAAAAGGCGCCACCTGCTCCTCCTCTCCCCCAACCCCTCTTATTATTTCTGCTGATATGACTCCCTGACAACACATTTGTGGAGAGGGGGGTGCGTGGGGAAGATGCATTATTGAACAGAGGTCAGGAGCTAGATTGGAAACAGGCGGGCCTTGACCGCGCTTTAAGTGCCAAGTGGGAGTCTAAAGATGAAAGGTCATCTATTGCTGACATAATGGATGGACAAGGTGTCATTATCACACAGAGTCCTGATGCCATTTCCACTTGATTGGCAACAAATGTAACATGAGGGTTTTCATTGTGAGCTGCAGACAGGATGAGAAAAAAGAGCAGATTGAATCTAAGATGGGAGTCACCAGGAGAGTCAGAGGTGTGTGATGGTTGTTTTGTGATTCAGTGTAGATGCTCAAGTAGAGGGACGAGCCTTTCCTCCGATGAGTCTGCCTCCTCACCTGTTCTGAGCTATGTTTAGCCAGGATCCCCCACCACCCACCCACCCCCAAAAATTGGTGCAAAATGCTGTGCATATACTGTACTGTGGGATGAAAGTGCTTTTTTTTTTTTTCTTGCATATGCTTGACACCATGGATGAGTAGCCGATATTCAAATAACATTTAGAGCTTCAAGCTGTTAGTTATGGCAATTATCACTACAGATCAGCAAAGCAGCAGAATAAATAACTGCTTTTTATGAGCACTTTACAAGTGCTTAAATTTACAGCAATGTCAACGACACACAAATAAAGCAGCTTTAAGGCTCCTTGTTGATCCACCTGAGATCATTAATTTATTCTGTGCCCAGCAATAGGAACATTTAAATAGCTATAAATCCTTTAGACAAGAGTGCTATTTAAAGCAGGTGCTTTGTATATAATAGCCAGCTACTCTCACTGCCTTTCTACAGCTGGGGAGCCTCTCTCTGTCTTTGAGTGCCCCGGCCTGGTTGCTCTTATACAAGCATACAGTGAGTACTCCGTCCCCACTTTACATAAGCCATGGCCAACACCAAACATCTATACACCTTTTCTCCAGCTAACAATAAGACATTTTCTTCCAGTCAATCTAGAATAGATTGGGGGAGGCAGTATTCTTAGTTGTCTCCACAGACAGACAATAGATCTTGTTCTCCTGGAAAGTATGGGTGGCACTCTGCAGCAGCTGCGAGTTGTTACACAGCAGGTTGTAACACTGTGGTGTGCCCCTATTTGATGCGCTGGTGTTAAAGGGCTGGGTCTTGTGATACATTCGCACCCAGAAAAAAGGACATTAAGTTTCTCAGTTGTATTAGAAAAGCCAGTTTGTGCTATGTGTCTGTGGCGCTACGCAAACATCAGCGGTCGCGTCTTGTGCAAAGATTTCCTGGAAACAGCGTCTGTACTTATTGCACTGCAAAATCCTCCGAGCGATTGTTCTTTTTTAAAAAGCGAATTTAATGAACATGTGCCTATACATGTGCCAAAAGATTTCTGGGACTTTATTCCATTTTGGCTGCTCACTGGTTTGAGTGGAGAGGCTTCTCAATTTAGTTAAAATGGTTACATGCACTGGGGTGGAGTATAAAGAGGCTTGCCAGTATGGGGATTGGCCTTTGGTAACAAGCACTACACCCAAATAGATTCCTCTGAGCAGTAAGAGATTACACAACATAAATCAAGTCTGTGCAAAACAATCAGATAATCCGTTTAGATCCGATTTTTATCTCACCTCACTAGTAGTGCATGTTGTGTAACTGAGAAATTAGGCATCTAGGTTTTCCCTGCAAAAACATTGCAGTCTGTTTTTCCCAGGAATAGAAAGAAGTCATTCATTAACTGCGGAGCTGTGTGACAATAGTTGTAGCTAGAAAGATAGTTAAGCTGTTACCAATATCATTAAACATTTCATATTTCTATCACAGGACATTATCAACTAATATTCAGCAATGATCAGTATAACTTGTTAACTGTCATTACCAACAAACAGACTGCAAATACTACAGAGACACAGATAGCAAGATAGAAAATTTATTTGCTTATGGTTGTTTCAATCTGCTAGCGAATTTCCTGGCGCTCCTGGTCACTCCTTGCTGGGAAGATACCCTGTCCTCCAGCTCTACTTGCTGGGCCTGTTTCTTAAACGACAGCCAGCAACTCCTTCCTTAGCCTGCGAGGAAGTGTGCCTGGCGATGGCACACATTAACACACAAGAAACCCATCGGCTTTTTATAGTGCAGACCTTTCTATTAATCATCCTCCTTTTCTTACCTAACAATCAAAGCATGCTGTCAGTGAATAAAGCCTTCAACCCCTGATCAAAATGCACTAACAACTGATACAAACACCTCGCTAACTGGGCGTTGTTGCAGTGCGGTTTGGAAGTTTTGGACATGAGCACTATTTACTTTTTGCACTGTACAGCAGCATTGGAAGGAAATGGAAACAAAATTGTGGAGTAAAGGACTGGATTCAGCTTTGGTGGATGTTCACATCCATATTACTGTCACGACACGTAGCCCTATTTATATATGATATAAGTCTTGATTACTAACTGTGTAGGGACCAGGGACCCAGATCTGGGGAACAAATTTTGAGATTCCTCTGTCTGGTTTGTGTCATAACTGTTCTTTGTTTGTTTGGGGTCTTGCCTACTAAGCACAGTATCAACTGAAATAATAGGTGTGATGTGGGAGAAGGACTTTTTTGGTACTGGGCAGGGTAATTGTACAGGCGTTATAGAGCTTTGCTGAAACTGCTGCCTGCTGTGGTTGGAAGCCAGCACTGATGGGGAGCAGTGGTGAATCCAGATATTAAAGTTACACCATAAAACCAAAACAATGACTGAAAAGATTCAAATATTCTGTGGAGCTGGGAGGCACTGCTGAGTTGGGTGATAAATCTGTGGGTACATCACAACATGCAACCCCTTTCATATTACACATATTAATTTGACCCATTGTTAATATCTATGGATTAATTGCAGCTTTAAATTGTACATTCCCAAACAAATGCTAGTTTAATTTAATTCTAAGATAATTGACACAACAGAAAACCTAAGACAGTTTAGAATCCAGGATAGGAGTATTGGTTGGTCTCTGAGGCTCGGCGCAAACTACTGGAGTAAGATGCTGGCTATGACAGTCCTGGAACAATAAGCGGGGCTTTATTTGCTACGCATTATCTGAGTTCAGATGTAACCACTGAAGAAAGCGTCAAAAGCGCTTTAACCTCAGAGTCCCTGTTTCATTTCATTCAATATGTATAGTACATAGCCAAAAAAAAAAAAAAAAAATTGTGCAAACGCAATTTTAAATCCATTTTTTAAGCTCTTCACACAGAGATGGACTCATTCCAGCCCGTCAGGTCGGTGGGAGCCTGGTGGAGAAGCACTGGTCAGCCGCCCGTTCTCGCTGACCTTCCTCTGCCTCCTTCTTGGGCCGATCAGACCTCCACCTCCCATACAGCCGCCCGCAAAAGATAGTAGTATTTGGTTCTGGGCTGCGGGCAGAGGCATAGTAAACACCTGGCCTCCGAAGGTGAGCCCTGCTCACACCCTTCATGGTTCTGAGGGGACACCCAGGGAGAGAGGCATTTTAGTATAGATTTTAGACTGAGATGTAAACCAAATGATTAGTTATCTATGCAAACAGTAAAACAGTACTAAACAGTTTGTTGAGATTTGTCAGCATCAGTAACATCAGTAAGACTGAACGAAGCGAGATATCTGTTTTCTCCTCTGATGACTGAGTATATAGGTCAACCTGAGGACTCACACTTCCTCCTGCCTGTTCTTGGGCGAGAGCTCTCCTGCAGTTCCTCCATAATGCAGCTAGGGGCATGGGTGGATGCATCGCATGCCTAGATGTGGGGACCCTGGGGAGTTGGCCAGGGGCCCTCATGTAACAGGGTCATCGAAGCCAGGCTTTCTGTGGCCCTGGGTGGAGCTCGCCCAGGAAGGTAGAGGTTGGAGCGGGTGAAGGTGGGAGCGACACAGGGCCTGAATCTGAAAGACAGGGATGAGGGAAAAACACTGGCCCGGTTAATAAACTTTTTTCCCTAATTTCCTTCCTGCATATCAGTTTGCGGGCCACAGATCTGGTATTTATCTTCAGATACTGAGGTGAAGTTTAATTTCAGCGTTTACTCATGGGAATTCAGACTCTGAATCCACCCACAACACATCTATTTAAAATGAGAGGTTGACATGGAGAAGAAATGAACAGGAAAAATACAACACAGTCTGCCTTCATCTGCCATCTGTAGTGTATAAAGAATGTACATTTCTGCTTCAATAAACTGCTGAAATGTGGCTCAGCTTGGTTTGTGCACAGCAGTCTACGAGCTGAATCTGAGTTGCTTTTACCTTGACTTTGATGTAAGGTATTACCACTAACTCTAAAAACCCTAAAACTCAACATGGGTTCCCAACCTTTTTGACTTCTTTAGTCCGGTCTGGTTAGAATCCTTGTCACATTTTAGATGTCGGTTGCTCAACCAGAAGCCTTTGTTCAAAGAGGTAAAAACCTTCAATATTTCACAACCATGAGGTTGAAAAGCTTATTAATACAGATCTGTACAGCATAATTTTGATATTTCTTCTTTCCTCTCTATTAAACATTCCACGACCACAGATTTATCTTACCGCGTGATTAAAATGTCAAACTATATATAAAGTGCTTAAAGTTGCGTAACATTGATTAACTCCGATTTTAGATGCAGAATTTTTACCCAATATAGTGTTTTCACATTGTGATACTGGTACTTTTCATAGGTAAAACCACAAATACCACCACTGAGTTTTGATGAAGGTGGTGAGTGCTAATCTCGGACATAACTCTAAAATATCTATTTTCAATTCAATTCGTTTAATTTAATTTGGGTTGATTCCATGAGACTATGAATATAGAGCCACAACATATGATTCACATGTCGTTTATACTTGTGCCCGATATGGAAACATCTGCGTTCATTGTTCAGCCTGTGAATTTGCATTCACTGACATTCCTTAACCTCTTAGCACTCACCATCTCCAGTACTCAGCTGGGGCAAAAGTTTTGGAGGTACTTGGCGGGTGGGAAACCTGGAGGATCTCCTCCTCAGGTCTGTCTTCCATCTGGTCTCCCATGTAGCCCTCAGGTAAATCCCAGCAGGTTTCCTCATCTCCCTCATCCTCTGATAATGATGCATTCTCCTCCACTCGTTCGCAGTCTGGAGAGGGTGGCTACTGAAGAGGTTATTGAAGGGGAACAAATACATTAATAAAATGAATTTTGTTCACGACAAACACAAAAAGAGACACTATTAAACTGTGGCAGCTGGTGGACACAGCTGGTGAAGTACTGCAAGAACAGTGAGGTTATAATTGACATGACTGGTGAGAAAAGCAGAAATATAAACTTTTGAATAATTATTTGAAATTGGAGAAACTATTTTTGAATGATGAATAAAACTATCAAGTACAGTAATGTAATTTGTAACATTTAGCCAAAAACATCAGTTATAGGTTACAATTTGTAAACGTGCTACTATACTGAAATATACTCTACTGAACTAACATACATAAAAACAATACCCCTGATGCACTTATTTACATCTTGCATCTTGCATCACATACAAAACTATTGTGTGTTTAATGATAGAGGACTAATTTCTACCAAATACATATAGTAGACATTGGTGGACCTCCATGTGCCGAGGCAAAGATCGTCATTAATTGTCTTTGCTGCCCTCTAATGAACACATGTAGAACATTGATTCAAAAACACAAATGTCTCCTTTGTGTGCAAATGTCACTCAAAATCAACAGACATACAGTGAAATGGAATGATTTTACTAACATGTATTCTTGCTGACATTTTAAGAACAGTACACAGACCCTCAATCCTCATTCAGATTATTTTCAAAGCATTTTATCAAACTGATCACAGCAATCTTACACACTCTGATATTGATCTACTACAGGCCAGAGCCAAAAGACACCAAGCTGCTTTACAAAATCTATTTTTTCCCCCTAATCTATTGTTTTGCAGCTCTGTGATGTCATTGATCGTGACTCGGCGTTGGCGAGGACTTCGCCCTACCTGAAAGAGAGTGATCCTCCTCAGGACCAGGTATTCCACACTGCTGACTGTGAGGTTTTGGGTTTAAGGTCCCCCAAATCCTCCAAGCAGGACCAGCGCCGTCAGGCAGCAGCCCTGGGTGGGGAGTTTGGGTCGTGGCATAGAAGACACTGGATAATGCTACATCTGATTGGATGACAAGAAGAGACAAGTATGTAGAAGCTGTTGTGATTTCTGTTGTTGTGGATAAAACAAGATTATAATGGCGTATCCAGTGATGAAAGTCATTCTGTGTTGTTTTGCCCCCTCCTGTTAGCTATCTCTTATATTTCAGTTTCTCTTTTCTCAGGCAGCTCATTAAATACATACACAATGAAACAACATTTTAGAGGCCATCTTACCTCTCTTTTATTGTGAGCACTGTAGTGAAAACATTTTATTTAGTTATTGGTTTTAGGATGTATCTTCTGCTGTGAACTATAGAGACAAACCAAGACTATACTTTTCTATGAATAGATGCAATGTGGATGAAAATAAATAATTTTTGAAAAATACTTTAAATAACTGTATGTAATGTCATGGGAGAAAATACACATATGAAAAGGCCCAGTTTCAGTATATGCTCTTAGAATTGGATCAAGTATCTAAATGATTAGAGGCTTGGACTGACAAGTCCTGCAACTGACCACTGATGATAACTGCTTGATCACCTGAGATGACATCCACTCTTTAAGCCACCTTGATTCAGCAGCACTCTCAAACCCACAGCAAAGAGCATCACATTTAGCCTTACTTTGTAAATATAATTCTAGACATACTGTAGATACCTGCCCAGCCTGCTTTAAGCAGGAACTGAGTGATGCGACAATTTGATATTACTGTTAATCAGCTTCAGTGGTATATGATACAATGATCATATTTTATCATTCACAAAATTCAGTTGTCCAGACTAATGAAAGCAGATAGGAGTTTGTTCAAGAAGATATTTCCAGAATCATCAAAGACTCTTCTAACTTCGTCTGGATGAAAAAATATTATTTTCCTACATAAAAAAAAAAAAATTACAAAATTAGAAATAAATTCCATGTTGCAGTTCTGTTTCCTAATCGGAAATAAAGATGGCGGCCAAGTAAAATGCTGTAAGGCATTTATTATCTTGTTAGGCAAACTTGTGTTTGTCTATATTGATCGTATTTTTTATATTCATTTTATGTTTTCAAACAAAATAACATTACAATATATATATATATATATATATATATATATATATATATATATATATATATATATATATATTTGATTTACACTGAAAGGGCAAGGATATTATTATATGTAATTTTCCTGAATAGATAAGTTAGTCACACCTTGAGAAACAGGTTGAAATCTTTTTTTTTTTATTTATTATGCAGCAAACCTAATATAATTTCATTTGAATGAATAGAGCAGTCTTTGAGGATTCTTGTAATACCTTCAAAACAGCAGTAAATGTTGTTAAATGACCTTCTGGCTTTTTAAAGATTGCTGGGTAATTATTTTCTGAACTACAAAGCTTACCTTTGCAACAAGTAATGATATTTAAAGAGACACATCCTGGGCCATGTCTCATGTATTATAAAACACTGGAACAAAGTTCATACAATTAACTTTAATTAGGTTTTAATTTGTCCTGTTTAATTTGTTTTTTAAATATCTAGCCATGTTGTGATACACACTTTGATATAGACAAAATGTATATAATATATAATATATATTCAGTTATATTGATGTCCATATTATCACCTCGCAAAAATCACCTGTTTCGTAACATCAAAATATCAAACAATATGTGTCAACTTCACAGAAACCGGTCAATGTTTCTTCTTAGATTTTATAATCTACACAATATTGTGTTGTGCATCTATGCAGATACAACTGTGTAAATATAGAAAACAATTCCTGGAGTCATTATAAAATGATGAGGTCTGACTTAATTAAATGGTTAGAACTTTGCTTCCCATATCTTTTCACCCACCCTCTCATTATCCCTCCTTAACCCAATTCATTAGTGGTGGGGATGAGGTAATGTGAGTGAGTGCATCCGTCTGTGGACAGAACCTCTGGCCTCCTTCCACCCAACCGCCATCACGCATGTACCTGTGGAACTCTGCTTGAGCTTTCATTTTCTTTTCCTCCACTTCCAGGGCTTGAAGATGCTTCAGGGTGGCCAGCCCCACTGTTGTGCATCAGATGGAGTGGAGTGTGGACCCCAATCACCAGGCAACCTGTCTCCAGCACCCTCTGCTGGTCCACCACCTCTACTAAGAGACAGTGGGTGGAGGAGAAGCAGAGAGGGGGGATGAAGTAGGGTAAAGAAAGAGTGGGTGGGGGTGTATGGACGGAGAAGGATCAAAAAGCAGGCGAGGGCCCAAGGGGCAAAGGGAGAGAGAATTGTGTTGCATTAGCAGGGTGGGGATCGTGAATGACAAAGTAGATGGTGCAAAAAGTAGGTGGCGGGAGAGAGAAAGAGGAGAGGCAGAACACAATTAGTATGCTCTGTACTGAATAAACCATGATGGACTCAGTGCTGTGAACAGATTGAATTAGAAAGACTAATATGATCAAGGCACTCCTCACGGCTATTGTTTTCCTGTGAATCCCTCTGTCCGAGCCATGCGTCGTATCAAAATAAATATCTCTCACAGTCCAAATCTGGAGGGAGCATGGCGCACACAGACACAGAGGACTGCAAAAGATGCCTTTCCCGGAGACCAACAGGTGTACCAGCCTCGCTCGCTGCCTTCCCAGAAGCGGCACTAGACAAGGCTGCCTGGTTAAAACAGAGCTGATTGTTTTAATGAGTCAGCTTCTTTCTTCCAATGCTCTCCACTACTACATGTTTTTTTAAAATCAAATGTCCCCGCTCTCCACACAACATATGTCTCCCTCAGTGATCAATGTTTTCAACGAGGCGCAAATATCTTTGCAGTACATTTATGCCACAAACACTGGTGACTGGTGCAGTGTGTTTTGTTATTTCATCCCACAAAGCATGATGATTTGGGGTGATTCCCTGTCTCTTACTTATGTCTGGGTTGAATCACAGCCTTCATGTTGTCTTCTGTATGCAGACAAGGAATTTATCATTGCCCCCCTCCTTTACTCCCCATCAACTTATTCAAAGTGCACAGTTTCCAGGTGTCAAATAAAATGAAAATAAAAATACATGCAATTAAATGGCAAAACAAATGGAGGAGTGCACACCAGTTATAAGCATCCAAACACAAGCCGCTGATACTGCAGAAAAGATTATCGATGAAGTAAAACAAAACAAGAAAATATGCACAAGTGTCTCAACAATCGCTAAAACAAAAATGTAGGTGAGATTCATATTGTATCATGTACAAATTATGTTTCAGATAAAAGGTACAAATGAAAGAGTATGCACTAATCTATAAAGAGTACAGTCCATGGTATTAATTTTTCTGTTGTAATAATGAGTTATTACATCTGCTGTACTGAACAGCCCTGCTCTCTCCTTAAAGGAAACTTGCATTTCAATGAATGATGACTGTGACTCATAACAAGCAAAGTGTGGGTCTACAGATCCATGTGCGCACGTAGCTGTTGGATGCAGTCACAAAGAGAGCCAAGAAAGAGGAAATGCACAATAAATGCCATGTATTTAAGAGCTACATACGTCAATGTGACAAAAACGGAGCGATATCTGCCTTCAGGAGGCTGATATCTTTGTTCAAATATTCAGCTGTGGAGGAGGCAAGGATTTGTGATGGGGGAGGTTGGGGAGAGGAAGTGGGGTGGGGTGAAGGGTGGATTTGCTGAGTGGCTCGGGGTGTGAAGTGGAGTACAGTGATGGAGGAGGGAGGATACAGCTGACTCTTTTCATGTTTTGCAGTCCCTTGCTCTTCTTCCTTTAAGAACATGAGTAGGGAGTAGAAAGAGGATGGTGGTAGTGATTGAGGGAGGAGAGGAGAGAGGAGTAGAAGAAGAGAGGAGGAACAAGGAAGGAGAGAATGGTAAAGGGAAGGAAAGGTGTTGGCAGAGGGAAAAGTAGGTGAGAAACAAGGAAAGGAGAGAGAAGAGGAAAGAAAAGAAATGGTTGTGGTGGAAGAAAAAGTGACAAGAGGAAAAGAAAAGTATGGCAAGACCGGAAAACAAGACGAGTACAGGAGAACAGATGAGACGAAAAGGGGTAATTTCCAGTTTGGAGATTGACCCTACAAGTTCCTGGAAGCAGGTCAGTTGACCATGCACACCCGTCTCACTGTGTCATCATCACTACTGTCACACATTCAGCGTGGCAGACGTGGCGCCGCGCGCAGAATCCAGGTCAAGCTTGAAGGAAACGCACCCATTCGCGCAGAGAGAGAGAGAGAGAAAAAAAAGCTTAAGAGAAGGAGAGGGGGAGTAGGAGGGGTAGAGGCGTCTGTGTGAGAGGGAGAGAGCGTGTGTGTATGTGTGGAGAAAAGGAGAGGAGGTGGGGTCAGGCCCGCTACTGTTGCCATGGCGACCATATCCAGATGCTGCCGCAGCAGTGGGAGCCAGCGGGAGGAGCGAGTCAGTCTGTAGCTTAGAGGAGAGGAGGAGAGAGAGGAGGAGAGGAGCCCCCTACACAGACACTGCCTGCCACATCTAAAGCTAGTGGCAGCACCCAGTGCATTGTGGGTAGGGGGTGAAGCCACATGGAGGACGAGATCTGTCTGCATTTTGAAAGAGGAAAGGAGATCGGATGGAGGGGAGGGGAGGGTGGGGCGGGTGGGGGGTGGGGGGAGGAGAGAGAAGGGGGATTCCAGGGAAAAGAGGCAAGGAGGAGAGATGGGAGGGGGCTGTTGCTATACGGAAGAGCTTGCAGGAGAATCTGGGCTCGTCCAATCATGGAGCAGCTATTTATAATGCATATCAAGTAACTTCATTTTTCATAGAAGGGGTGGTTGTTCAGAGAAAATGACAGGAGTCTGGGTAGAGCACAGGAATTAGATGAAAACACATGCATGCACATGGAGATTTCTTTTATCCGCTGTAGGAGGATGTATCGAAATGTGTGTCCGATAAGCATGAACGCACTACATGCACCATGTGGCGATGATGTGTGATTCTAATTAATATGCTAATGCAAATAGGATTTGTTAAATCCATGTGTCATGCTGATGCAGTGGACCAATAGTTCGTTTGCTGTATGCCTATAGTCCTCTCCAACGTAAGTCTGCAAACACTGTAAGTCCAATCAGGCGGTGGCGTCACAGCTTTACATAAAAGACTTAATTCCCAATGGAAAACATAATATAATTCAAAAATGACCTCAGGAATGCAGGGAAATATAAGCTGTGGCTGCTAAACTGTATACTGCATTAGTGCAGTGTGAACTCAGAAATGATTTAAGAGTGGAATAAAGTAGACAATAAGATAATGTGACTTGGCAAGAAAACTAAAACAGAGCGTGTTAGTGTGCCACCAGGGACCACACCCCACTTAACCAGCTTGTCAGCACATTCAGGAGCATTAGATCTCGTCCCCACATGTGCATGCTGAGCACATCCCCCCTCCCAAGTGCCCAAGGTGAAAACTAACCAACAGAAATATGTTTTTCTTATTAAAATGTGGGAAGTCTAAAAATGAATGGTAACTTTTTTTTTTCCCCCCATCAGTGATGAAGTGCCAAGTAAATACACATTTTTTCAGAGCCTCTCCTCCTCTGCTGTGATGCCGGGTGAGCATCACAGCAGAATTTGTTTGTGACCTTTTTGAGATTTTGCAATGAAAGGGATTCACACTGAGTGATAGTATAATGTCAGTGAGGCTGTAAGGAGCACAGCCTTGGTTTGCTGAATCACCTAATATAGCGATCCCACGAGTGGGCTTGTGTTTTTAAAGCTCTCTCTGTATTAATAAAAGATAAATCAGAGTAAAACAGCACTCCACTGTTAATCTAGTAGTTCACTGGGACAAAATTATGTTAACAACTACTCATCTGACTATGTTACAAGTACACTGAACATGGAGTATTTGTCTTGTCACATCTTATTTTATAAGCAGGTGTTTAAACCTCTTAAACACAATCAGCACTCAGTTCTCTGGAATATCAGTGGTGGAAAGGCCTTGAAGGGCCGTCAACTAAGTCTGAATATACTATTTATCCTTCAAGTTACAGTGCAAGTTTACAGCTTAAAATGAGTAGTCAAGTCAAGTGCACTTTGTTGCACACACACTTGATCTGTTAGCTGAGCCAGACAATTTAGAGAAACTGTCCTAATCAGCTATACTTTCATTTTTAATTTTTTGAGGATGGCAATGTCAGTCTATCTGTCAGTCAGTCAACTATGAGAGACTGATATATCTCAACTATTACAGGTATTGCCAGGAAACTTTGTACAGGCATTCATGGGATGAATCCTACAGACTTTGGAAATCCCCTGATCTTTCCTCCAGTGCCACCATGAGGCAAAAATATCTCAGCAGCTAGAGTATGAAATAGTTTGGGATGAAATTTTGTACAGAATTTAATGTTCCCCTCAGGGTTAACTGTTATAACTTACCTACCTGTTAAACTCCATCAGCCTCAGCTGTACTTTGTATTTAGTGGTGATTAGCAAATGTTTGTATCTTAGCATGATAATATGCTAAACTGTTGAACACATTAACAACACCTGCTAGACAGCTGCAAGTTAGCACTGTCATTGTGGGCATGTCCATGCTGGCATTAGCATTTTGCCCACTATACAGCCTCACACAGCTGCTAGCATGGCTCTAGACTCTTACTATAGTGTATCTGCTGCAACCGTCTCTAAACCAAACCTATTTATGTGTTCTTCAGGGGGTCTACACACAGCTATAAATAACATCACACCAACCCTTGACTCCCATCATCTCTGCAGGCCCCATGGAGCTTCAGTTCCTTGCTCCAGCCTCCTGCTCCTTCCACCCAGGCAACTGACAATGTGCCCTTGAATGGACCACCTCCTTACTCGCTGCCACGCCAGCTAACCTCGTCGCTTTACCCCCCTGGCTTTACAACTGTGCTGCCATCTGTCTGTAGCCCCACTGCCTCAGGGGCCCGGCCACACTCAGGGCACCCAGCTAACAACTCACATGGAGCGGGTGAGCAGCAGAAGAGCAGAATAAGAGATGAATAAGAAAGAAAGGCTGAGATCAAGAATGGCAGTGGTCAGCTATAGAGTGATTTACTACAGGAGGAGAATAATGAACACCTACACAAAATGACACTATTCAGGCTATATAAAGGAGCAAAGTTCATTCAACATGTACATTAATAATATTTGAAAGCCTTGGCTCATAAAGCTTTCTTTCCTTTAATACATTTATTTCGTCCTTGCTCTGAACCTTGTCCTAGAGAAATTCACCCTATGTTCAGATTTGCATATCCAATCACCAATATCCATCCCATCACACTGTATTTTAGTACATAAATAATAAAATTACTAAGCAAACAATCATTTTTTCCCTTGTTTTTTATTTAATTCTGCAACAGTAAATTCACTGGGTATATATCCATAACTACCACTGCGAACACTGAGGTCATGTCCTTGGTTTTCTATTGTTTTCATTTGTCCATTTTCATTCTTCATACAACAACATACCTCATTAGATTTCAAATGAAAGACTAATCTGGACTAGAACATTCTCATTTTACATTCTATGCTGAACTAAATTAATGACATTAATTAATTAATTACTCTACTAAGTGGTCCTTATTAGCTCTAATAAATAGATCCTGACCTAAACAAGCCGAAGCTAGCTGTGTTTCTGAGGTAAATGTATTAAGATGACTCATCCTCATGTGGCTGTTGTGTGCTGTAATTTGTTTGGGAATGAAACTCATTTCTGAGAAGACAGGATATCACGGTGTAAGGCTACATGAATCTGCAAAGGTCAAGCCTCCAGATCATCAAAGTGATTACAGCCCAAGTGTGAAACTCCAGCGTGTGGGATACTGGCATCAAGAGAGTGAAATGATGTCAGCGAGGCCAGCAACCAATAGGAAGTGCCTGAGGCCCTTGTTTGTTACCATATGTTGGTGTTGAGAATGAGGACTAGTGGGTGGCTTCACGTGTAAGCCTTCGCTGCAGCATCAACAAGGCAGACTACAAATCTAGTTCATTCCCGAGTTTCTTATGAAAGGCAGTTTCTCTGGTTTCTCTGGTAGATTTTCATGACAGGTAGATGCAGCAGCGAGTACAAAATGATTATGTTTTGGTGGTTGTCAAGGTTTTTTTTTTTATGACTGTTTTGACAGAACTGGAATAGTTGCATCAGTTGTCAGTGAGCGCGTAATAATAACTGTCTGATATAAAACTATAAAACGAAAGGCACACTCCATTGATTTTACACAAGAAGATCAGTTAGTACTATACTCAGCCTGTGAGAACATTCATGTAATGCCCTCAGGGTTATGTAGGTTCACCTTGGAAACATACAATTTTTGACAGCAATGTAGTAAAGTTTCATTTGGAGCTTGAATCATACTGGGAATACCACCTTAAAACAAACAAAAAACATCTTAATTTACCATAAATGATGCTAAAACTTCTCAAGTAGCATCTCAAATATTGACAGCGTCTCTCCAAAGTTCATAAATTATCCTAAATCCTAAAGTATCCTTTTTTCTGTTTTTTAAAGCCTCTGAAATCATAAATATTTTATCTACCATTCTCATCTATCACTATATTCATGAGTAAATAAGCAAGAATCAAAATGTAAGTTTGGTGGGGGGAAAAATCCATAGTAATTTTTTATTATGAGTTTAACAGTCAAAAGCTCAGCTATTCTGCTTATTCAGCACCTTGTGGACATGGTTCAGATTTGATCAACAACACTGGAAACACAGGCAAACAACACAAACAACAGTCAACAAACCAGCAAGAAGCATGTAAACAAAAACACAAATACAGAATATTAGTAATTATCTTTTTAAAAATTCTTTAAGTAGTTTTTGTTTTCTGGGTTAAGAAATAAAACATTGAACATAAAATTAAGTTAAGCATGACTGAATAACAGCAAGTTTAAGAACTCTAAAGCACTGGTGAAGGTCTGTGTTCTACAGTGTTTTTATATAGCTGTTGGCCTGGACCACAATTGACCACTAATGTTGAAAATGGGTACCACTGCTTATACAGAACTACTCATACACCAACACATACATCATGACATATTTAGGCACAGACACGCCTCTGCGTTTCAACCAAAAAAAGATGGGCTATCTTTGACCAACTGTGAAACCCTCACTGCAGCCATCACATCCACCCAGTGGGCCAAAAATGTTCCTGCTAAAAGTGCTTTTCCTGTCACCTACACAATAGGGCGAGCCTTAGAAAACGTCAATCCAACCTGCTCTCACAACAGCGGCAACCATAGGAAGAGGAAGACCCTGACTGTGTCCAGGAAGACTTCCAGTCCATAGTTAAGTTTTGGGCTACGTTCCCGTTACAAGAAATCTCATCCTATTCCATCAAAAAGCTCCCTCCAATCTGATAATGGAAGTCTTGGTTCACCCTTTGTACCCAAGGCTGTTACTGCTGTCTATCACATTAATCTAACAAACTGCAAGATTCATATTGACTCATTCAGCTCCTTTTATATATTCAAAAGTGCTGCTTGCATAGGATCCGCCTCTTGAAAGAGATGGTTTAATTATAAAATTACACTTTTAGACCCTGCTGACTAAAAAGTGGCAGGCAGCCTCGTGTTTACAAAGACTTTCCCAGGAACAAAAAGGTCGTAGCTTCGATCCTGCAGCAGCCAGTGTTGTCTATCAACAGTTTTAAAAGTGCCCTTGACTACTATCCTGAACTCCCTCTTACTCAGTCATTTTTAATTGCTCGAGCTAATAGCAAACGTAAATATGAGCAGTCACTTTCGAGGTTTATGCACAGGTGAGTTAGCCACGGGTCTGCAATGGGGCGTGGGTGTTTTCAGTCAACGAGGCCAGTTATAGACTCCAGTAGCAGAGTCAGGTGGGTGAGCAATGGTGTGTAATTTATTCCTGTTATTTCCACTGATTTAGGTCAAAGCCTGAAAAATTTATATAAAGCATACTGTGTGTGCATGAGAGAGAGAGAGAGGGAAAGAGGGAGAGAGCATATGAGACAAATACTCACTGCACCCACAATGTGTGATTACATGAGGGTGTGTGTGCTGATAGCTTAAGTTCTATTGGGCTCCCATCACTCTGCAGGGAGGAGAGCACATCGTGGTCTCCAGGCAGGAAAGACAGTGGGATGCGCGCAGAGGAAACAGTATAAATCACCACTGTTAGCGCTGTAATCTCCAAACAAGTTCCCACAGCAAGGATGCCACTCACTTTTGGATTCCCTCAAGTGTGCAGTAATGCGAGCGTGGGATCGTTTGGGCCTATTAAAAACAACTTGATGTAACAACCCGAGCAGTGGCTGGAACTAGAAAAGGGAGCTGTACCGTACAGTAGCGACTGCAAAAGCTGCTACTACTCCTCAAGGAAAACACAAAATTGAGTTAAAAATAGTGTGACATATTTCTCTGTGCTATTGTCCGAAAAGCTGTATTTATCCCATGCGCTGGACCTTGAATAGACCGTGCAGGGCCAGGACGAACAGTGGCCAAACAGCTCATTTTGTGATGCCAGACTATGCAGACACGAGTCAGTGCACTAACTGTCCAGTAACCTCATTTGTCACAAACATATGGATGTACTTAAACAGGCCAGACGTTACATGCATGGTCGTATTTGTCATTATCCCATGTAATAACCGTGTCAATAGCTATTTCATGCATGTCATGGAAGACATAGTGAGGACATGAGGTCAAACAAATACACTGCCTGTTGGTTCTATAGAGAGATGGAGGTAGGAAATGTGTGAGTTATATTACTACAGTTGTGACAGTAGCTAAAACTATGCCCTTAACATAAGTAAAGGATATGGGTCCTTCTTCTTCTTTCCTTGATCTTAGACAAGATGCATAAGATAACTGAATTAAAATGCCAGGTAGATTCAGAATATGACGAGCTAGTTTCTGTATATCTTGCCAGAAATGATGTAAACAGAAAAAAAATGTTGCAGTTTTGAAAACTGCTTTGGTCAGTAAAACAATAAAATCTGTTGTGAGAGCTGTCTTGGACTGATGGCAGGCAGGAAAAAAAAAAGATTTTTGTACACTGAAACACATTCACTCATGTGACCACACAAGCTGCAGTTGGGCTGTGTCACAGGGATCCTGCCATGGTGAAAAAGACACAACCTGGGAGTCAGAACAGGTTTGGGCCATATGATGAATCAGTGTTGAGAACGAAGTTGCTAGAAGCCACAGACTCTGTGCTATGGGCTTGGCCACAGTTCTAATAGCAGTTTTAATGGGATTGGATTGGGACTTTTGGCTTACATGGATGTATGGGATGATTAAATTAAACAGAATTTGTGCCTGGATCTGCACAATGTGCTTTCCTCATTAATGTGTCATCGGTGCAAGAAAGAAAAAAAAAAAAAAAAAGAAAATTCCTGGGCCTCTTTCCCAGCAGATCAAGGGCCTGGTTGAGTTGAGGATTCAGGGATCCAGCACAGACTTATCAGCACACAGAACACGGCTCTGCTTGGTTCAGCAGCCTGCTGCAATGCAAAGGCTGGTGCTGTCCATGGTGCTGAGATTCAGTCCGCTATACTACAACAAAGACTCTGGTCCAAAATCACCCCCTGTTTGCACTCTGGTGCAATATATTTCCTTTCCACCATTTTATTAGTGTTTGAATTCTTATCGTAAAATTATCCAATGTAGTGCCCTCAAAAATCTCACATTGTAATGAAAATAGAAGGTTGTGCATGCAGTTGTCACTTCTGCACTGTATAGTGTGTTCACCACAGTATGGCTGCAACTTATGATTCTTGTCATTATCAGTTAATCTTCTAGTTATTTTCTCAATTATTCAATTAACTGTTAAGTTTATGAATGTCAAAAGAAATCCTGGGGTGACATCCTCAAATTGTTTGTTTTGTCCGGCCAGCAGTCCAAAATCCAATGATATTTAATCTGCAGCAACAAAGAACAGAGAAAAGGAGCAGATTCTCATGTTGGAGAAGCTGGAACCAGAAAATATTTGGCATTTTTGCCTGATAAATCACTGAAATGATTAATTGATTATCAAAATAGGTGCAAGTTAAATTTCTGTCAGTTGACTAATTGATTACACAAAGTCACACTACAGTTATGTGACAATTCGACAGTCAGTGAAGGAGCAAAATTACAACGATCTATAAGTTATAAATTGCAATCTACTACTACTGCTGATTTCATCTTTGTGTGACTGCAAATTGAATAGGTGGGGGGGAGGTATTTTACCCTGTGTCGCTCAAATAATCCCACAAGCAACATACAGTAAAAGCAGTATACATTTAATGATCACTAACCAAGATTACCATCATGCACTTTTCAGACAGGGGGGAAAAAAGAGTAAGAAACTGACCTAAGTACTGCAGTATCTGAAGCTGTTTAGATTTTGCCCTCTGACACACCGTATAGTCCTTTAGACAGAATTCCTGTGTAGTGTTATGTTTCACCTTTGATGGGTATTAAAATGCAGAGAGTCAGTGATGGAGCAAAATGCTGATTCATAGGTGTCCAACTCCTTAATTTATTACTCTGTTGAACAGACATCTTGGGGGATCAATATGTGGAACAGAACTCAAAATGGACAATAAATGGGATATGGGATCATTTTAGGTTCAAGCTGAGACGGTTTTTAAGTACAGTAAAGTCATGATCAGGTCCCTTCCAATGCATTAGGTTTTTAGGATTAAATTTTCATCATATCTCTAGTCATGTTTTTGTCAAGCTATATGCATTTGTACAAAGGCCAGTCTATTGACAAGTGTTAGCTAAGGCTTTAAATGTTGCTTTTCGATTCTAAGCTAAATACTCTTCTTTTTACCTCACACCCAGTCCAGCAACACAATGAAAAGCTTCGATTCATTTCCCTTTTATGACTGTTTTCCTCCCAGTACAGTTATCTGATCTGGCTATGCATTTCATTTACCATCTCCTGAGAGGCACCGGCGGAGATGTTCAATAACACTGTGGTGTAAGTGCCTATCACTCTGTGGAAGGCCTTGCACCACTTTCCCTCATCTCTGCAGTGTTTTTAAAGTCTGTCAGCTTGCCATAAAATCATAACTCCCCTAACTTTCTCTCTCTCTCTTTCTCACTCCATCTTTAATCTATGCCTCCTTCTTCCCTGTCCCCTAAGTTTCTCCGTCCCAGACAGGAGCGTTTATCGGTGATATCGGCCTGGGACTCCCCCCTCTGCCCTCTTCATCTATTTCTGACTGAATCTGGCAGGTTCGTTGGGAGAGAGGGACACAGTGACTACAAAACAGGTGCGAGGATACAATACATCGATCTATGTGTGAGACAGAAAGAGAGAGAGAGAGAGACAGAGACACTGGGAGTGCCGCTGAGGATATTACAAACTTGCTGACCCCGGACAGATAGGAGCAAGAAGATAAATAGGAACATTATGTAAATCTCAAATGTCAGAGCTTCACACTGAATGCACCAACAAGTAAGCGTCTCCAGCGGGGTACCTGCTCACAGCTTACAGTGACTGAACTTAATAAATTCAACCAAATGTTCCCCATGATGACTGATCTCCGGCAGGTTTCAAGTCTCTGCTGCTTGGTTCTCATACATTTATTGGCGTGAATGGCTGCTGGGAAGAAAGAAATCAATCTTAAAAAAAATGCATGATAGTGTAGAAATGGGGTGAAACATGCTAAATCTAACCGAGGCAATTCACAAGGAGAGGAAAAGAGGAAATGCCCTGAAGGAAAAAACTCATATAGATCAAAGACAAAGAGGAATATGGTATTTTTGATTTAAGTATCACTTTCAGGTCTACATAGGATCTCTGGAAAACTAGCCAGGTATTGGAGCTCATGCAGAGGCTTTCCAAATCAGACCCACACAGCCACTGCCTTTTCGTTAATGGTCTCCTATAGACCATCCATCATCTCACTGTAGCCAGTTAGCAATTAGGACAACTTCTTGGCCCTGTTTCAACAAAGGCCGCTGCCTCCTCATCTTCTTTTTCTCCTTGCACTGTTTCCCCCCTCTCCCTCCATCTCTTCTCTGCCTCACTAATTCAGTCTCCTGTCCTTTTTGTCTCCAGCTCCTTTTCTTCTCCTTTCCTCCAAAATGTGTCTCCGCTGTTTCACAGACTCGATACCCAGAGGAGTTTCCTCCCTCAGCTCTTTACCCTTCACACCACTGTGCATGCAACTTCCTGAACTCCATTTAACCTCAGCCTTTAGAGGCTAAATAGCTCCATTACGTGCTGCCTTTTTACACTGGAGTCTCTGACAGGTGTTCAGGGCTGCTCGGGTCTTCGTTCTCCGTTCTCCAAGAGCTGTCTGTTCAGCTGCCTGACTTCTAGCATATTCCTCCTGTGATTTTGTTTTTTTTGTTTTTTTTTGTCTTCCATTGCACAAGTCTGCACAGACTTGCTGGTTCTCCTGCAGATCAACGCACGCATGGATGCACACGCCAAAAAAAACAAACAAAAAAAAAACACGCAGGTGTACGCATGCAAACAACAGCCGCAGCAACAAATGGCTCAAACACCGTCAATTTCCTAATCTGCTCCCCGCATCCGCAGAGAGCAGGCGTGATGTAGGGCTTTTGTTTGCTGTCGTCATTTTTGTGCTCCATTTTCCATGGGCGGCTGAAAGACAGTGAAGGCGTCCACAGAGAGCAGAGCTCAATAAGATGCAGCTTATCCCCATTCACTAGTCATCAACTGTGGGTCCACAATGTGGCAGTACAGTTGGTACAACATCTAGTTATGTTACAGACAGAGAGGAGAAAGAAACGCTTTATTATGTTGAGACTAACATGGCTTCTCTTTGTGTGTGATACAAACAGAAACAACCATTAGCTGATGACTTAATGGTGATTATGCTGTATCTATTATAGTAGTTATCATTGGATCCCATCACCATCGTTTCTTTATATGGACACAGAAGTCTATGACAAACTTCAAGATTCAAGGTCAGAGTTGGGCAATATGATGTTATATACACCATGAGCAGAGCTGGCACGATCAGTTGGCTGACAGAAAACGAATCTGGGACAATTCTGACCATCGATTAATGATTTAAGACATTTAAATGCCAAATATTTTGCTGTGTTTTGCTTTATATTGCATCTGTTGGTCTGACAAAATGAGAAGTCTGAAGAGTCTGGTGAACTGCGATAGCTATTTTTTTACATTATGGACAATGAGCAATCAATGTGGCGATTTAAGAAGAGATTTGTCATCTAGTAGAGATATTGCTATAACAATCAATCCTAAAATGAAATATGGCATTTAGACCCAGATCAAATGTACGTTGAATAAGGTAAGATAATCCTTTATTAGTCCCACAGCAGGGAAAATTACATTGCTAAAGCAGCAGCAGGGAATGAACTTAAATATGTATCATCATCATCATCATTATCATCATCAGACATTGTTACTCATGACACCCACCCTTACCAAGTACAGTAAACTATAGTATAAAATGACTGAATGAGTCAGTGCTTGTGGCAATGGACTGACAGATATGTATCACTATCTCAAAGTATCAGCTTTAAAATATAGAGCCATCCCTTTTGGAGGATTTGCTTCCCACAATCTCAACTACATCAATTAATAAACAACTGTAAAAATTTTGTGATGGCACGAGCAGATACTTTGTTGGACGACCAGGGAGCTGCTCTCAGACTTTAGATGGCTGAGTGTTTCTTCTCAGGCCTCTGTGGGGACCTCTGTGCATCATGGAGAGGAGAAATGAATAGCTCTCCAGTGGCTACTACTAACAGGTGGCCTTGACTGACTCACAGTCCCTTAAGGCTGACCATGACGAATGAGTCGTGACTCTGGCATGGATTACAGCTCCGCCACTGAAAACAGGAAGTAAAGACTTAATTAGGCTGGGCTTGATGTAGGTGCAGGTGGCTCTTCTGAAGAGCAAATCGAGCTACTGTATATCCGCTCTGTCTATCATGACAGTGTAATTGTGTTTGTGTGCATGCGGCTTGATGTTTTCTCATGTTTTATTGTGTTCTCCTAGATGACAGCTAAAAAACAGAACAGAACCCAAATGCAGGAGATGGAAATTTACTTGCAAAGTTGCATCACACAGGTGTTAGGCCAGCCAGAACAAATAGGAAGCTTCAAATTTCACTGTGAGAGTCAGGGCTGTACATAATGATAGTTTTCATTATTTTCTTGGAAAAGAGATTGTTTCGTTTCTAAAAAGTCATGAAATACCAATAAACACCCACTGCAAAGTTAAAGGTAATATTTTCATTTATCCATCCAACAGTCCAGAACCCCAAGATACTCAGTTTACAGAGATATGAACTGTAACTAGTGAATTTTGGGCATTTCTGCTTGAAAAATGACTCTGACAATTCACCAGTTATCAAATTAGTTGCTAGTTAATTTTCAACTAATCAGCTGATCAACTAATTGTTTCACGTCCACTGAGAGTAGCTCATTTACATAGGCTATAGCCTACACATGAAGTCATTGATTATACTAACATCAGTATTTGTCAGACAATACCAATCCAAGTTCAATGCCAATGTTAATGATGCTTAACTTTAATGAGAAATATATCGCCTTCTAAGGCAACACAGGAAGAATGTCATCCAAACAGAAATAGATATTGTAATTTGACTTCATTGTATTCAAAAAAATCATTTCGCATTCTAAATCTCCCTCCTTTAACACTTCTGGTTTACTTTATTTGAATGCGCTGAGGTGTATTTTTGCTTAGTTATACCAACGACCTGGCCAAACGTAGGCAGCATGATGTCATGCTGCTATATTCACAGACTTGAACTGTGATAGAGGAATTAATTCCTGGTGTCTGATTCTCACTTCTCACTTCAGTCACTGTTGTTCTCCCTGCTGTTTTATCCACTTAACACATATAGTGGTGGAAAAAAGTTTTTGGACACCCCATGCATTTGTGAAATATTGCATTAAGAATCACTCTTAGGTCTTCAAGTGCAATTTCTTTTAGTACAGTCACAGCCATAAAAATACATAAGAAATTTTGAGTATTGGGTCATTTTGGTACCAGTGATCCACTAATGAAGGTTGTTCTTTTTATTAAAGGACACAATTTTTGTTGCCGTGCTTCATGTCTATATAAAGCCAGCACATTTAAAAGTTCTTCAGAGACAAAAATGGCTACAACAAGGAACCTAACGCAGGAAACACGCCTGAAGATACAGCTTCTCAGCCAGGAAGGGTACAGCTGCCGCCAGATAGCCAGGAAGCGCAGATGCAGTCCTTCAGCAGTTGGATACACTCTGCAGAAATACAGACAAACCAACAGCCTGGAAGACAACCCAAAATCTGGGCGTCCAAGGGTTTCTTCAGCAAGAAATGACTGCATCCTGATCCGCATGTGCAGGGAAAACTGCCGAATGACATCACAGGAGCTTCAGTAGCAGTGGTCAAACCAAACTGGTGTCCAGTGTTCCACCTGCACTGTAGGTGGCCGACTTTTAGATCATGGCTTAAGGTCTTACAAGGCTGTCAAGAAGCCCCTGATCAATGAGAGACAGAGGTTAGCCCGGTGTCGTTAAGGGCCCAAGCACACAAGAACTGGACAGCCAGGAATTGGAAGAAGATTCTGTGGTCAGATGAGTCCAGTTTCCAGCTTTATCCTCCTCCTGATAATGTGAGGGTACGCAGAAGGCCAGGCGAAGCATTATCTCTAGCATGTATAGTACCTACTGTCAAGCATGGTGGAGGCAGTATCATGGTTTGGGGATGCATGAGTGCTACTGGTGTTGGTCATCTCACTGTCTGTGATGGCACATTGAACTCTGCCAAGTATTGTGCCATTCTCGAAACCCACATGCTCCCTTCTGCACGTGCACTGTTCCATCAAGGTCAAAACTGGATGTTTCAACAAGATAATGCCCCTTGCGACACATCCAGGGCCAGCAGAACTTGGCTGCAGGAGCACTGTATCCAGGTCTTAGAGTGGCCAGCTCAATCCCTGGACATGAGCCCCATTGAAAATCTGTGGTGGATTATCAAAAGGTCTGTTTCAAAGCGTAAACCAAAGAATTTAGAAGAATTAAAAGCAGTAATTCAAGAAGAATGGGACAAGATTACCCCTCAACAGTGTGAAAGGCTCGTGGGGAACATGCCAGCCAGAATTAGAGCTCTACTGCGTGCTAATGGCAGGACTACTAAATATTAATTTGATGATGTGATGGTTTATTTATTTTTTGCTAAGTTTTGAACACATTCTCTGTTATTTGTTGTCTTTGATACCGACAATGTTGAGAACTGACACATTGAAACTGTCAAGAATTTAATTTTGTTAGTTTTTCTTGTAAACAATAAACAAAAAAATATATAATTTGTATTTGTTTGTGTCTGTCTAATGCAGCCACACCTTTTGAAACACAAAAAAGATTTTTCCCCAAATATTTCATGATAATATTGAGATTGTGTAAAATTTTTTCGGGTGTCCGAAAACTTTTTTCCACCACTGTATGATCCTCAGCTGAATGCAACAAGTTCAGTTAGATAGATAGACCAGCCTGTTCTTGATCATGTCTAATGCCAAGATTGAGCTTTTTCACACTGCCTCTACAAGTACTCTTTGCGCCCTAACCAGCCTGCAATCCAACAGAGATCAGTTTGGTTCAAGGATAAACACTGTGAACCATCTATCCATCACACAACAGCAACGAAAAGCTGCAACAAATACTGCACCACTTCTACCTTTTCTTTATCTCCCTCTTCCGCACTGTTGAGGGTACTTGAATGCCTCATTACAAGGTGGACAGAGAAGATTCTTCTGGTTCACTGCCTGTCAGCACCAGGCTGGTGTTAAGACTCTACTTGTAAGATTTTTTTTTCATTTGTTCAGGTGCTGCTGTACCTTCTCCCTCGACCTAGGTCTTTATTTCAGACCTCTAAGGCCTCCATGTTTTTGCTTCTTCGTCTGTAACTTCCCTTTCCTATTGAACTTACTTTCTAAATTCAGATGCTCTCACTAAAAGACAGAACAGGGACTTGATGTGAGACAAGAATCATTCAAATCTTAAAACTGAGTTGCTTTGTAATCCATTGCTCTTACATAAGGATTTCCAGTGGCATTAATACCATTTTGTGTACATTGTTACTTCTTCATTTTAAACAAAGCCTTGTTAAATAGGGAGCACATTATATAAGACCCACTGACTCAGAATTTCCCATATTTACTCATCAAGGCCTGAACGTACAGGAGGTATTATGTACAATACATTGCTCTGGTTTGGGGTGAGTCATCGTCACGGCTCGATATCAGCTTCCACAGGGTCTGATATATTTCCTTGTTCATTAGGGGGCTCCACGTATGCCTGCAATCCTCAGAGATTCTTCTGATGTCAGATCTGAGAGGATTATCCAGGTATCAGTAAGACGGGCAGAGGAGGATGAGACCTAAAAAAACACTGATCGGTGGGTGCTGGCGGGTAGACACTGTTCTATAACTGGACAAATTAGGTCCGACTGTTGACGGGTTTAAGCCGCCATGTGAGCAAAGATCCACCACGCCGAAGTCGCCTTGAGCAAGATGACTGATTCCTGTGAGCTCTGGGGACACTGTTCTTTCATTTACCCTCCTCTCTGACTTCCCAGAAGGGAGAGCAAGTGGGAGGGCGAATGAAAAATGATTTTCTCCTTGAATTATTACAGTGGGAGGAGTAGTTGGCCATTTGCACCTACAGGAATGCTGAAACAATTAGTTGATTGATCCAACAGTTAGATAGACAAAAGTCTGTTAATACAACTTTGATCATTTGTTTCCTCAATTTCTTATTTAGCAAGGCAAAATACCAAATGTTTGCTGTTGCCCACTTGTAATAGAGGAGAATATGTTGCCTTTCTCTCTTTTATGTCATTGTAAATTGAATATTTTTAGGGGTTGGACTGTTGGTTGGACAAAACAAGTGATCTGAGGGCATCCACTACTGTCCAAGGTAACTGTGATGCACACTTTTTACCATTTTGTTACATTTTATAGACTAAAATATTCCTAATGTAATCCAAAAAAATTAAACAGGTTAATTTATCATGGATATAATATTCAGTTGCAGCTGTATCTGCACCATATTTGTGTTTTTATAATGAATTAGATACTCCCATTCTACTTGTCATAATAGGTCTTTGATAGAAGTCTTTCCAAACATCCTGTTTAAATCTTCATCACCACTGCTTCTCTAGCTGTGTACATCTTTCTACTGGACAGAAGAATTACTTTATGGAACAAAGCCACAGGGACAGCCCTGCTTGGACATGCTCCCTGTCCGCAAAGCTTCAAGGTGTCCTCTCCACACCATTACCTTGGTCGACACTCTGCAATGACTGAGTGGAAGTTTGAGTGAAAGTGACATTTTATTAGCAGGAGAATTTAAAGGGTCCTCATCTGCACAAACTAACCAAACAAGTTTTTACACTACTGGACTTATGTTCCTAAACACCTTTAATATATACCTGTAAATCAGCAGCTAGAGGAGGATGTCTCCATTTGGTTTCCACAAGACAGACCCTCAGGATAAAAAGCTATAGCAACAATAAGAAAAAACATGAATGCTTTGAAATGTGATTCCTTGCACTTATTAAAAAGTAGCACTGGATTGTTGGACAGTTGGACTGGGAACTATACCAACTTGTCCTTCCCTGAGAGTCCTGGGGCTCCTGCTGTATTATTACTGTACCTTCATTCAAGAGAAAACATTGCTCCATTTCTCTGTGATGGTCAACTGTAACTGCTGTCTCTATTCAGTCTTCTCCCCAGTGTTGACTAAGGGGATGAATACAGTGTCAGCCTCTGCAGCTGCAAGGGCCACTGTGTTGGGGGAAAAAGGCAGTCTTTGCCAAAGTAATCCTTTGGCAAAGGCTAGTGTCCCAGACGCTAGCGCAGTGATGATCCACAACAGACAAGGGTGGGGGGGGTGGGGGGGGGGGGGTGATGTTGTGTACTTTGGGTCACCAGACACTGACACTGTCCTTGCAGCCAACAACTGTATTTACTGTGTCTTTCATGTGCATTGCATATACATTCACATCCCAGACAGTAACGCAGTTGTGCATACTCCAGTGTTAAAGGCTGATATTCAGTGTTGCCTAATAGCCTTAGCTCTCATCACTAGCGTGGCTGCTCTGCCAAGCTGCTGTGTTGTTTATTCAGGTGTGTCAAAGACCCAGTGTGACATTATCACATCCACCAATGTGTGAATTAAATCGTCCATAGGAGGGTTGAATTCAGCAAAGGGTCCATTAAAAATGTGCTATGGTCAGTTGATGAGTGCAGACAGGTGTGATTTTGGAGATTTGAAAATAAACCCTGGGCTTCATTAGGGAACAGTTGAAAGGTGAATGACACTTTTTTTTGTGAATCATTCAGTCAAGCATTCTTCATGTGCGTAAAACTCACCATGTGTGGGAGTAAGCAATGACTCTTTCCAAGCCCACACAATATGACCATAAATAGCCTCACTTATGTAAAAAAAAAAAAAAAATCAAACCATGCATTTTCACTGAAGGTACAGTATATTTGTAATTCAAGAGTGAGAAGAATTTACAGCAAGCACAACAAGGACCACATGAGCACAAACACAGGAGTTCACTGGAGAAGTGCAGAACATGACTGCTCCCTGGTGTTCTCCTCTTATTAATGAAAGATCAATTCATTATTCCATATGCAGAGGGATGACTAACAGACCACAGAGAGATAAACAAGAGCTCCATGTTAGAAAGCACACCTGCACGATCCATGGACTGGTGAATCGATTTCTTGAGAGTGCATGGCTGTGCTAAATTGGGAGGGGGGGGATTTCTACCTATAGCCTATATCACGTGGATGGCCGCTCATTGATCACAACAGTGACCGGCTCAGTAGGGGGTGGGGGGATGTCAGAGCTGTCAATACGCAGAGACAGAGCTATAGGCATTTACAATGAGAGGTGCATGCGCCTTCTTTTAAATGCAACACACACACACGTAAAAAAAAAAAAAAAAAAAAGCGAAAGCCGAAAGCCCATGTGCCTCCAGAATAACGAGAGTATAATGGTGGCTCACATAAGACAACAAATGGGTCTAACCTGGCATCATGGACCACACATGCGTGCAGATTTCGTGGTGCCGAATAGGGAGTGTGGCATCACCGATACTGTAAATGCTCCACGCGTTAATATCATATTAAACGGCCTGCACGCTGATTCCTAAATACTACTTGCAGCCATAACAACCCAGTGGGCTACAGGCGTCTTTATAACGCTCAAATCTGGAGGGGCATGCGGCCATTCATAGACGCTGATATGGCACATTAATTTTCTATTTGCAGCTCCACGATTCAGTGTTACAGTCTGTATTTTACGTCCAAGGTTGGAAGCATATGCGCTAATTATCCCTTAGTGTTCTGATATCCCACTGGGCAAGCGAAAGGATGCCTTATGGAAACCGCTGCATCGCCAAGATAAGCGGCAATTAAAAAAAAAGAAAGAAAGAAAGAAAGAAAAAACACTTGTCTTTATGGCACATAAATATCCAGACAATGACACGTCTGTCTTACCTGTGCCGTGAGCCAAATCGATGCCCGGTTCGGTGAGTATGTTCGGGTCACTTTGAGATCTGCCTCGTTGCAGACAGCCGTCTAGTCCATCCGATGTAGCCATGGGGAGACAGCACAGGAATCCCGAATAAAATATTGAAAACCCAACCAGAGGCAGGCAAGGTCAGGAGGAAAGCAGCGAGCGAGTGCAGATTTAATTTGCTCTGACAACAGCCGCTTTGAGCATCTACCAGGGAGCCATGGCTGAGCAGAAATTCCGTGTGTGTGTGCGCGCGCGCGCGTGTGTGTGTGTGCGTGCCTGTGTGTGTG
>BRZM01001564.1:0-59518 GCA_033238685.1 Lates japonicus
GTGTGTTTACATGGATTATGGTCTTCTGGCTATGAAACATTGCAGTGTGGCACTGTGAGACCTGATGAGGAGCAAATAAATGCAAAAACAATGCTCCAGAGATGTGAAAAGTTGAGTTAGAAATGGAAGTAATCCAATGACTTGGTAAAGTGAAACCTACTGCTTAGAAACTTACATAATTGTTGAAATGAATACATAAGGTCAGGGAAGGGAAACTTGTCCACCAAATTCTACTGGGGATGGAATGATTTATAAACTGTTCACAAACCAGCTCACCACACACCTCCTCTCTACCCTCCCTCCTCCTTACTTCTATCACCTCTGCTCCACAGTTTGTCTGTTTTTCTTTACCCTTGCCACCTATTTCCAAAGTCAGATAGACATCAGTATGCGTATGTGTGTCTATAAGCATGAGCAAGGTATGTGACCATACACTAATCAGTCCATAGGATTACAGTATGACCTTTGACTGTTCACCCATCCTTCAGCTTTAGCACATGCCACTGCTGTGGCTGCGAGGAGTACCTACACAGTTGTCCCGAGGGGTCAAAAGACATAACCATGACTTGACACCCACCCACCCAGTGGTAAATAACAGTTTTGGTCATACAGGCATGAAAGTAGGAAGAAGTTTGGATGTTGCATCAACATGCTGAGAGAGTATTGACTAAAAACAAACAGAGAACATAGAAGCTGAGAAGTTAAATGTTATGGTTGTTTCCAGTCTTTTTAGCATGCGGGTGCTTACTCATGTTCCTCTGACTGGAGTGCAAGCATAGAATGGTAAACTGTGACTCCAAACAAGGAGTTGGTTTGGCAGTGTGCCCTGTACCAAAAAAAAAAAAAAAAAAAAAAAAAAGTGTAAAAGCTTTACCCACAGAGCGGGTAGATGTATTTGTGTATGAGCTTCAAATTTTAAAATAAGATTTCATCTTGACAGTATTAAGTAGACAGTTGTTGGGGTTTTATTACCTTTAACTGTGTAAAATGTTAAGTAGGAAGATATGGGTATCAGTCAGTCAAACTTAATTTTGTATAGCACCGTTCAGTTTGGTAAGTGGAAGTCAGAGTGCTTTAAAGATGGCTGACAAGCTGATAATAAGACAATACAAATATAACCAGCAAACAATTGAGAGCAACATATAACAAAAATAAAAACATATAAAAAGAAGAACACAAGAAATTATTCAATGAAAAAACACATTCTAATCAGAAGCAAAGCTAAAAAGGTAGATTTAAAGTTTAGAAATATCAGCACTGGGTTGTCCATGTTCAACGGCAAGGCACCCTCATCAAGGCATTGTTTCAACATGGAAATAATTTGTTATTCAGATTGCTGTACAGAGGTTCCTTGTTGGATGTCTTTATGTTATTATATTCTTCTCTCCTGGGGTGGTCGATTCTGCTCAGAGATTTCCACATTGTATCAAATACAGTAAGAGCATCCTTCTGTCTCAGTGTTCTCCCCTGCTTATGTTATCGTTATGTCTCTGCTTCTCTCTCTTATCCTTAGCTGTAGCTCATTCTGTAGCCCTATCTGTCTAAATTAGAGGCATAACATAGATTAGACTATAATTACACATCTGTGTCTGATATACTTGATTCATAAGGGACTCGAGTCATGCTGCCTCACCTCTGGGGGCTTTAACACCAGATCTCATCACCGTTATTACAGCAATACCACCATTAGCATCTTGTCTATTATCTACATGATTAGCCAGGGGTGAACTAGCTGGCTGGTGATTTGTGGCAGAGTAATTTGGCTGTGTTGTGTCTTGGCTGACCCCAGGGCCACAGCAGCCTAGTCAGTCATTAACCTCAGAGACACACTCATCGTTGCTGACAGGTTAATTACGGCTGGTTAGGATAGGTTAGCAGCAGGGATGGGTTTGTACCTCATATAAATGCCTGATCCCTTGTGGCAGTAACTGTTGTTCTGTGTTGGAGGATTTGTCAAAACCAATGTTCCAGACTTATCTGCTTTATTTTATCTCCATCTCCCCCTTTGTCATGAAAATAGATTTCCAGAATGGAAACCGATTAGGGATAATGGGGGTTTTGCACGGATTCACCTCATCGCTGTGCTTAATCACAAGCTAAGTGTTCCTAATATCTTGAATTCTGCTGTCCCCACAGATCCTCCTATATTGGACCCAGTCTTCCAGGACGTGCGTTCTAGGAACTATCAGATGGTGACTCTGAGGTGTACAGTCCTCCGGTCCAACCCGCCACGTCTCATGGACATCCGCTGGTTCCGTAATGGTGATTTCATCCGCATGCCCATGCCGGACCTGAAGGAGACACCGGAGCTGAAGTTTATGCTGGAACCAACCAACAATGGCACTTATGAGTGCCGAGTCAGCAATACTGCAGGAACATCATTATGCACATTTAATGTCTCTGGTGAGTGAAATCTATCTATCTATCTATCTATCTATCTATCTATCTATCTATCTATCTATCTATCTACCTAACATCAAACCATCTAACCTACCTATCTATTCGCTATCATATATCAGTGATATTTTACTTTCTCTCTCTTTCCCTACTGTATCACAGCACAACCCTACAATGCAGAGTTTTACTTTGACACACCCAACCCAGTCAGGATTCTGAAAGGAAACAACTATTCGTACAATCTGCAGTGGACACAGAAAGATCCTGAGGCCACAGACCGTATCATAGGTTACTGGATTAATGTCCAAAAGGTAAAGTACTTGCACAGAACTGCATATGTTGACATGCATCCGCACACACATAGACACAAACCTGCGTGTACTGTGCTTGTGTGCTGGTATATTCACATGATGTGGTGAACAGGCGGGAACTCACTAACTTTGTTTGTAAAACACTCATGAAACTGACATTGATCAGTCTGGCTTAAACCAAGGCAAAACTTTGGTCATCTGCCTTTGTTTCTGAGTTTGGTATCACATTGACTGAACAGGCTCACAACTTGTGTAGACAAGAACACACGCACGAGTCCATATGTAGTGAAGTGTGCATGCTCAGTAAACATGAGGCTTTATGAGCTTGGTGATTGTCAATCAATGGAGACCTGCACTGAATGAACAATGCCACAGCCACTTCCTCTCTTCTCTTCTCTTCTCTTCTCTTCTCTTCTCTTCTCTTCTCTTCTCTTCTCTTCTCTTCTCTTCTCTTCTCTTCTCTCGTCTCTTCTCTTCTTTCCCTCACATTTTAAAAAATCAGTTCTCAGGACTCACCCTTTTCAGGTTTCCCTCCTTTCCCTTCTCATATATTGCTGCATCTCTCCTTGTTAGCCCCCTCTCAAGAATATAACCATCATGTCCTCTTCAATAGTCAGGTCCTATCACTCAGTCCCATCAAACACAGGTTTCATTTTCAACTTTCCAGTCCCCAGAGATGTGAAGATGAGTGGTCAGCTCTAAAAAGCTGTGCGCCTGTGTTCAACAGATCTAAAGTTACAATGCGTGACCATTCTTTCAAACTTCCCATGTACAGTCACTTCAGTGTCACAGTAGGATTTTAACTTTGAGCGCCAGACAGACAATAATGTGTTTACTCCTGATGTTGTCACCACAGCTTAAGAAGACTGGGCCTCCAGTGCCAACGTCTTTTCATTTTAGCCAGAACTCAGTCCAGAGATAGTTGAGAAACTACAATTTTAATGGTATTTTCATGTTTTAGCTTGTCCTCAAATGATTGACTTTGCATTGAGGTGACTTCATTTTCACAACCCTGTGAGGGGTGTTAAATTAGTCTGCAGTCACAAACTTGAATTTAGAATAAGCATGCACTGGAATAACCCCTTAAACCTCAACTCTGCTGTTTCTCTCAAGCAGATTATTGAGCCAGACTATAAGCTAGATATGATCAGGAAATATGAAACATGTATTTTAATTTCATGTATGCTACTGTATACACACATAGTATACTGTAATATTTAAATATGATATTCATCTGACATATACACATAGATATTCCATCACAAATGAATAAAGTGTCAGAAAACCTACAGACTAATGCTATCAGTAATGATCCATATCATGACTGTTCTTTAAATGTTTTACATTTTATCATGAGACTCACAGGCTTCACTGCTGAGCCCAGCCAAACCTCCTCTAACAGTTTTGGAGCCCATCTTCTTGTTTTGTCTCAAACATCTATTCACAGATTACTGGCCTTGAGTCAAAAGACAGGAAGGATAACAGTGAATTATACACAACCAGCTTGGGGTTTGGTGTGTGTGTGTGAGTGAGTATCTGTGTGTGTGTGAGACACTGAGAGAGAGGGAATGCGGGGTCTGCCAGCATGCTTTTGAGCGGATGAATAGCTAATTCCCCTCCTACTCCTAAGACTTGGCTGCTTACCTTATTAAGTAAGACTCTTCAGGGAGATACAAAATGAGCACTGGCCTTCCTAAGACGCACATTAGGTTGCATGCCTAAGCTCTCTGAAAACTCTCATTCTGCCTCTCCCTTGTTCCCTCTCCCTCTCCTTTTCTCTTCTTTCTGTCTCTCTGCTGGTATCCTTATTTTACTCCCAGCATTTTTTCCTGCTCTCTTCCCATTTCTTCCTCTTTCTTTCCCATCTCTCAGTCTGCTTTGCTTCCACTGGTGCTCTTCTCTCTCTATCTCCCTTTCCCCTTGCATTTTTCCCACTCTGAGGTACTGCGCTATAAGTGCAGACTTAATGGCATCTAATGTCGGGTGAACCGTGGCAACTGAAATAGCGCTGATAAATGGTTGCTGCGAGTTGTTATGCTGACAGTGTTAAAATAATGAGTTGCATTAAGTGGCAGTTTAAGACTTCCTAAACGTAGTCAAACTTTAATTTAATTTCAAGGTTTTTACCTGCATGTTTTTACATGTGCATTAGAGAGTGACCGAAAAAGAGAGAGAGAGAGGAAAACAAGAAAGCAGAGTGAGAGTGAGCGAAGGTGAAATGAAAATGTGCGAAAGAGAGAAATAAGATGCAAATTAAAAGAAAAACAGCAAATCTCACTGGTCCTCTCGACTATTAAATAGAGTACATGAGAACATTCAAATGTAATACCATCTCAATTTCACAACCCATCTATTTCTGCAACACTTTCTCCAGCTCCATCCTCTTAACGCCTTGACACTCTATCTTTTTAGCACATACAAAATGATGTGAAGGTCTTGGGGGAGACGTGCAGACACAGAGGGGAATACAAGAGGACTCAGATCTGTTCATGTAGAGCCGTGCTCTTTACTGCAGGTCTGAGCATATGCTTCGAGCATATGCTTGTAGTAAGCATTATACATTTGCTTTAACTTTTGTATTTTGTTGTTGTGTGAGTGAATGAGTTTCTAATCGAGTTTGTGTATGTTTATGGAGCTTTGTGTCATATATGTATATATGAATGTATTTGTATTTACCTGCATGTATAGGGTATGCTTCATTCCTCTGTGTGTGTGTGTGTGAGACATGATTTGCTCCATGACTCATTGCCAGGCTGTGAAATCCCTGTTTACACTTCTTAATTTAGTTCCATTCTCCCAGCAGGGGGTTGCCCTGTGTAGGAATTAACAGAGTTGACAGGTCCTTCTTGTTTCATCAAGCTGTCCTTACACCCCTTTTCCTCACACAACAATCTCCACCCCTACAGTTTCTTAAATGAATACTTTGATTTGTGAGAGATAATTAAAATGTGATAATTTTCCTTTTTACAACAAGGGAGATAAATTTACAAAGCCTTTTGTGGCTCATTTCAGACACTTACCTTCATTTAAGCAAACTAGCAAAGGAATCTCAAGTTGTCTGTCATCAGTCACGCCTTATGTTAATGCAGTGCAGATAAATCCTGCTGATTTGTTCACATATATTAATGAGGGACATTCAAGTAGCCTGTATTTCATACAAACAGTTTACCATCAAACACTAAGCAAGCCTTAAAAAAGTGGCAGGTAGTTTCACTTTGACCATTTTACAGACAAAGCGTGGACAGGAAATTACGTGCTTGTCGCCATTAAACTTAAACTTGATGTCCATCTCTTCTTCAGTTCCCCTAAGAGTTTGTTTAATGGCCTCTGCAGCACTGGTTTAATGGTTGTATGTGTAAAAAAAAAAAAAGTCTTACATCATAATTTTATGAGTACTTGATGCTCAAATAATTTTGCTCAGCTGGAGTTTAATAGTGGCCTTAGTAAATGTTTTGGAATTTTCACGTCAGTGCTTGCTGATCGTAAACTGCACATTTTCATCTTAACTTCATTTACATAAATCACATTGCACATTTTTAGCAAATAGACTAGAAAGAATAGAATAGAATGAGAGGTGCACAGCATATGTTCTTGGATTTTGTGTGTTACAAACTGCTCTGATGCAGGTATATAAATCTTATATACAAACACATACACATTATATGCATATATAAGTCCTCCAATGACCATATAGGTTGTTGTCCCTGTCCTCTGATATGACCCACTGAAGCGTCTCCTGAAATCGTGGCCCTATGGCAGCATGCATACTTTTGCCATGGCTACAATAAACAGTTACAACAAGCAGACATACATCGATCAGTCTCAAAATGGAGATGAACAACATTCTCCTGTGTCAAAGTTCTGTGTTTCATTGACCCATCCATTCGCTGCAGTCCTTGCCTAATGCGAAATTTGTTGCTCTTTATGCTATGTCACCTGACTTCCTCCATTGCTCCTGTCATAATTACAACAGCCACTAGAGGTCATCTAACATTAAAATGTTAGATGACCTCGTTATGAGTCGTAATAAGTTGCTTGCGCAGGCAACCTGTGTTTCCAGAATTTACATGTTTGCACTTCTTTTAATCCCAAACATTTGTATTCGTCATCCTTATTTTACCCTCCCTGTTTCTTTTCCTCCCTCTTAACACCTTCATCCTCCCATCTCTCAGTCTTTCTACCTCATCTCTATATTGACCGACCTTCTGCCTGCAGCTATGAAGTAGTGTGCAACACTGTGCATTGTGTAGCTATAGTGGCATACCTGGCTTCAGATCAGAGCTACACCCAGGTCCTTTCTGCACTGCACCACAGTCACGCACAGTCACGCAAACACGCCCGTGCAAACACATCCCCATTATCATATATATGAGAAATTAAAAATATTCATGATGAATTAGAGTTGTACATTAAATCAAATATATGAATAATTTATGTATATAACCAGCCCCACTATTGAGATATACTTGTATATCCACACACCAGGCCTCAAAGAGACTATAGCAAGCACTGATACTCATACATGCGGACAAACGATCCATTAGTAGAGGATAATAGAAAAATTAACCTCCTACTCTTTATTGTTTGAAGAGGGCCATACACTCTTATGCTGTCAGTCCAAATTTTTCTCATACACACATCACTCTGTGTCTGTCTTTCTATCTCATGGCTGCGCCCTCGCTCTCACCCTCTTTCACACATTCTTTGTCTTGTTGTCTCTCTTTGTTGACAAGTCTGATGGAGACACAGCTGAAAACACTGTCTGGTTGAAATTTCTGAAAGCGTCTGTGTGGCACAGACACGCACATGGGTGCACAGCAACATACACACACACACACACACACACACACAGATGTCAAAGAGAGGTAGATGGACTCCCATATCAGTCTATCAACCAAACACCTCTCTGCCTTTTTAAATATGTCAGTCACTCACTCCTGTCACTTTGACTGTCTCCTTCTGTTCTCTCTACATGCTGTATATCTTTCTCACTTTCCCCCTGCCTCTTCCCCTGTCACTTAGGCGCGCACACACACATGCAGGCACACAAATAACGTCCACTGACCTAGTGAGGGAAGCAGACAGAGACAGAGGCATTGAGACAGAGGAGACAGAGACTTTTACCTGCGGTAGAAGCAGCTGAATTCCTCTGAGTCACACCTCAGCACCTCATTGATCCAGTGTGCATTTCCAGGTTCATGCAGTGTATGTGTGAGTGAGTGTTTGTGTGTGCATGCTTTTAGTCTAGTTCATTTTTTTCCCTGTCATCTATCTCCCACACCAAAACAAGTGTGCATGCATATGTGTGTGTGTGTGTGTGTGTGCGTGTGTGTGTGTGTGTGTGTGGGTGAGACCCCGTCCACTCATGAAGAAAGCACATTCCACCTACTTCTAAAGCTCTGACTCCTCAGCATTATTAACTCATCTCTCCCCGCTAACACACACTTTATGCATATTACATGAGCATAGCTTTTCCTTCCTGCTATATTCCACATAATTATGCATATGCTGTATGAGCAGTGTGTAAATGTTTATATGGATGAATGTGAGCGTAAGTGGGTGTTAAAAGGGCACAATACATTTTACTATGTAACTGCTGCTATGTAAAACATTATGCACTGTATGATAATGTATGAATCTATGTGGTTAGTTACAGTGGTAGCTGAGCAAATCTCTCTGCACAGTATCAACAATAAAAAACTGCAGAGGAATGCACTATTAATGAGAGCATGAATTAGAGCTTCCAAAATAAACTGACATATTTACAGCTTCAGTTAGGAAATGACTTGCAGTGGTAATAGTTCTGTATTCATTCAGCAATAGGATAAGTATCATCACTTTTTCATTGTGATTGATGCAAAGTCAATTCCAGCAGGAGTGATGTGATGTATCTGGTGGTGGGTTTATGTTACTATACCGCTACTCCACTACATTTCAGATGGACAAATTGAGATTTTAACTTCACTACATTTATTTGACAGATATAGTCCCTAGTTACATAAAAACAACATTTGACGAGCTTATGAACTGCATTGTCAAGATTCAACCAGTGGTTTCCATTTTTCATTTGGTTTGTGACCATCCACAAAAACCAGTGCCTGGTTCTGGCTCTTTGCCGCATTTGAGATGTTTCTGAATCATTCGCAGCTCCAGCAGACAGGAAACATTTCCCCTCTAAACTTGTGGTAGCTCATGTCATTACTTTGTTAGAATCCAAACATGTAAAATTACCAAGTATTTCACAAAAGAAAAAAACAGAGAAAAGAAAAAATTGATTTTTGTATCAGACCAATTGATTCTTGAAATACATTTTACTAATAACACTTCTGCTAATAACACTTTTAATAACACTGTTGCATTGGTGCTTTAAGCACTTCTTCCACCGCTGCATATACCAGTTTTCTCGGTAATCATCATATTTACAGTAAGAACTGTGTGGAAAGCCTGCATTTTACTCATCTCTTGCTTGTTTTTTCCCCTCAAAAATTGCTTTTCTCCCTTTTCTCATCTCAATCACAGATACACAAAACATATTGAGAATGACATGAGAGCGTCATTCAACCCAAATAGTTTTTTGTTCAGAAGATCCTCTTTGTGTTAATACACAAAATACATTTACCTGAGCAAGTTAGCAGGTAGGGGTGCAGCACCTTACTCGCGAAAATTTCAACAAGACACATTGCTGTTTGAGAAATCGAAACCTGTGACCTTTCTGTGATGTGACCGTCTCTTAAACCTAAAGGTCGCTTTGCTGCCTTTTCATTAAAAGCGGCAGTATCCCGTTATAAAACATCCTGCCACTAAGCCCTTTGTTAAGTCTCTGAATTCTGTCCAATTATGTTAGGCAGTATGTAGGCGTGCTGCTAACAAGAGAGATAATTTAGTGAGCGCAACAGTAGATAAACCTTTAAGTTTCTAGATCATTTCAACGGTATGGTACAAGCAAACAGAAGGTCAGTGTGCAAAGGACCTTAATGTCCTCTAATATTTTCGTGCTCACAGCAGCATCATAAAAGAAAGGTTTGAGAAAAGGTGAATTAGAGGAGAGGTCATTATTCATTGGGAAGAAGGGTGGTTTATCTTTAGAAATAGATTATTTAGTCTGCATTGAAAGATGCCTGCTGTTGTACAAAGAGGAAGAAGGATGTTCTGTGACCGGCAAGAGAGGGTGAAAAGTTGGAGCAACTCAGATGGAAACAGCCAGACTGGCTGTGAGAAAAGGAGATTTAACAGCCATTAGTGGCATAGCGCCTGGTGGGGAAGGAAGGATTTGATTCCAAGCATGTTGCCGAGCACAGACTTGCAGGGATCAGGAGCCCACGGCTGCCATGTGGGACCCACACAATAATTGGAGTCATACCAGATTCTTGGCAGCCTGGGCAGGGAGTCACCATGGTCTTGTCAATAGAAATGATCAGCTCAGTCTAGTTGGGGTTGAATTTGTGGTACTGAGTCGACATCCAATGGGAATAGCACACCTCAACCTGAGTGTCAGAGGACAGGAGGAGAAGCAGATTTCAGTGTGCCAATGTCAGAGCATACAGTGCCGTGGCAATTATAAGGGAAGTTATAGGATGTATCAGTTCCTCTGTGACATACCAACCTGTTAGTCTCTGGATTGGAGGAGCTTAGTAGAAGCATATTTTATGTATATTTATTTTGTATATTTTGTATAAGTATTTTTTTTTATTTATTTTTTTTACATAATTATCCCACAAAATTCGAATATATTGTAAGTTAAGATACATTTTTATGTTGCATCTTTTTTTGGCCAATAGAATACATCTGTGGGGACATTATGTACTTGCCATATACTGATTGCTCACCATGTAACAGCTCTGAACTGTAGACATTTATCACACACACCAGTGCACTGCGTGCATACACATAAACACATTCATCACACACAATTCACACATACAGTGCACACACCTCTGCTGCATGCATAACCCGGTAATGGCATGCTGTGGGTGTACTAAGGTGTTGTGGTGGAGTGGCTGACCTAATGCATTAGATTGAGCTCACTGTCAGGTCTTTAAGTAGCTGGGATCAGAGGCAGATACACAGCTAATGGGTCCTTCTCTCCGTGGGTGGAATAACACAGCAATAGCTCTATTACAAGTGGTGCTAACATAAAAAAAAAAAAGAAAAAAAAAACACAGGTAAGTTAACTTAAAAAAATTAGGAGATAACAACTGAACTGGATTAACATCATAACCATTTCTTATTTTCATTCTCACTCTAATAATACATAGCCAACTCGGTTTATTTTGGATTCAGTTTTTTAAAGATTGTTTGGATTCAATATGGGTAGATTACAGTGCTTCATCATAAATGAATACAGGGAGGTGAAAGAAATATATCTTTCATTGGCAAAACTTGTCAAGCTGCAGGACACCACTGATGTACTGAGACTAATGTAGCCTTTCCTGCCTTCAAAGCGCTTAGAGAGAAAAGATTGTAGTAAATAATTCTTTTGACAGCTAGTTTACTTTGTTTTGGATAAAAGATGAGAGATTAAAAACTTCAAGACATGTGCAATCCAAGTCCTGAGGTGTATTGGTTGGCTATATGCCCAGAACTGGCTGTATGCCTTCACTGAATTTCCCTTAATACCATAAATGGAAATATGAGGAAACATGCACAGATATGGAAAAGAAAAGTAATAGCGATGACATGGTGATTAGGCTGAGTGTAGATTAATGATTACTACTCATACAACACAAAGCAAATACCTGTGGAATCACATCCTTTAATCACATTTGAGTGGAGAAAATTTTGCCAAGAAAAATATAAGCGGGTCTTTAACCCTGGACTTTGTGCCTGTTTACATAAAATAGCTGAATGTATTACCACTGTTATACTGTAGGAACACTTAATATTGCAGTGACAACCCTCCAGATGGGAGACGAGCTGGAGCTTTGAGTTGGTACTGGGGGTGAGTTTCCCATCACATGCTTGACTTCTGATTGGTAAAAAATTCTGAAATCAGAGCACACTGTATCAACATAAAGTGGTAGAGATGAGGCTAGGGATGGTATGATGAAAGTAGTGGAGGAAAGGAGAAAAGATGGAAGGTGTGCCTGACAGCATTGACACCTCCAAGCGTGCATCGTTTTTTTTTTTTTTTTTCCACATTATTTCCACAGATTTTTTTAAACTGGAGCATATGAGTGCTCATCTTAACATGTCTGCATCTTCCCCTGGTCATCTGTGCATGTGTGTGTGCGCGCGTGTTTGTGTGCGTGTTTGCCTGTACCAATCTAGAATAAGCAGAACCTATTGTCGAAGCAGATTGACCTCAAGGGTAAGGAGCCAGAGAAGGGTGTGCTGATATCCTACACCATATCAGACCTGAGAATCCCTCTGTCCTACGAGGTCCGACTGGCCCCCATCACCACCTACAGCACTGGGGACTACGTCAGTCGAATCATCCAGTACTCAGAACGTAAGAGACACTTAAAACCGTTTTCATCAAGCATCTTTGTCTATATCAGGTCATTATATTTCATATCCATTTAAGTACCACATACAAAGCATAGATAAAATTGATGTGTTATCTGAGTGGTAATCAATATTATTGTAATTTTCTTACAGCCTACACCTACCCAAGGCCTTCAGGTGAGACTTAACTACCTCTGCTCTTCCACATTTTCTTCCACAGTCCTCTGCTTGTTGTTGTGACCTGATTGATGACAGGGTGGTGAAGTTATGAAGGCACGTTGAATTTTGATGAAAGCTAATTTAGCTTGTATGCTGCAAGCAATGTCAGTGCAAGTTTGTCAAGGCGAAGTTTGCCATGACCTGCCTTGGCCTTTATTAAATCTTGTTGCTAGGGAGGAGAGTGGGGTAACAGTAGGACATGACAAAGCGAGTGAGTGGCTGTGATTGGAGGATACCAGACTGGTTATGGTAGATTAGTAAAAGGCTCTGAATGATGAAACTATGTTAAAACTATGTTACATCTCACCTTAGATTTGTGTCCCTTCTTGTTCTGTGTGTCAGTCCCTTCTCTCTCAGTATCACACTCTTGCACATACTCCTGCCCCCCCCCTCTTCATCCTCTCTGTTGCCATCCCTCTCTCTTTCTCAGTCAATTGCATCTTGTCTATTTTCTTCATTAAGAGACACGAAGCATTTTTCTGGCAGGAGTGGCAGTTGGCTCCGCCAGGGTGAGGCAATTAAAACAACAGCAGATTGGAACAGACTGCGAGAACAACAGTGCAAATTGAAAGGAGCGCGTGTAGTGGAGCAGGGTGTGAATAGTAATAGATTAGCTCCCCGAAACAAAGAAGCGCACACGAGCCATCCTCATGGGGAGCACGGTTATGCACCCAGTGCGGACTGTGTCTGTGTGTGTGTGTGTGTGTGTGTCCGGGGAAGCTTTCACTGAATCTGTCAGCTTGGATGGTTTTTTAGATAGCTGTTGTTATACTGGGTTGCTTCAATTTTCATTTCTTTAGTGAGTCTCTGATAATGGCAGAGCCCTCCAGATGGGCTAATGAAGGTGACAACACCATAGAGAGACAGAAAGGACCCTCTGTCTGGTTTAACAAGAGACGTCAGTATCAAGGATAATGCCAATTCAATCACAAGACAAAACTAAAAGCCACTCTCAATATTTGTGTGTGCCGTATGAGTCAATATCAAAAAGCCAAATTATGACTCCAAAACATGAAAATGATCCCAAAGATCCTAGAAGATTATTTGTCAAGTGAAGACACCTCTGATCATAGCTTCCCCCCAAAATTTGCTATGAGCATTATGCATCATATTCAGAAACAGCTTGTTGAGGCAGTCAGATGGGAAAAGGTAGATCTGTGCATCTAAATTTTTTGCATGCACAACATACGCACACTCCAAAACTGTACAGATGAAACTCACAATCGTAAGAGGTTCATTCCTTTCATGATAACTTCAACTTTGCCTCTGAAATACTATTATTATTATTAGTAGTAGGATTTTTCTTATTATCTAAAGGCTGTTGACCGATACAGTGTCACATGGTCAGTGGCCACATCATTTGTTCATCAATTGTTGCATTGCAAACTGATTATTTAACAAATGTCTCATTCAAAACATCCATGTAATAGAGAACTACAAGCTATTGTGTAACATGTGGTTCAGTAGGTCAGCTCCTCTCCTTCTAATTATTATGTTGCTGTTTTTCTTCAGGCTACATACATTGTTTTTGTTAAAAGTACTATTTTATAACAGTGTTTTTGATATTATTTTTTAAATGTTTCTACATTGGTCATAGCCTGACTCAATCATAGTTGCCTTTATAAAGTTTTCTGCACGTGGGAGTCATTCATCAGAATACGCATAATATGTGGAATCTACTTTAATTTTCACATTATATACCCTGCCTCTTACAATCTGCCTTTGAATTTGTCAGTAATTGCCTGCCTGTCTGATCTGATCTTCGCATTTGAAGTGCATATTGTAGAGGTTACTATACAGCTTATATCGCTGCCATTAATTTTCCTGGGGAAAAGTGGGAGGGGAGAAAAAAACAGTAGGTTATGTCACCTGTAGTTTGTCACCTGTCTGACATGTCGCTAATCAAATGTGTTTTTCCTCTCATTGTTTTTTTTCCCCCTCTATATACACATACACACATCTCAGACCATGTGTGTGGTTTTGAGGATGAGCGGATCTGTGGTTTCTCTCAAGACCGGAGTGACATCTTTGACTGGACAAGACAGAATCACCTGACGCAGAATCCCAAGCGATCTGCCAATACTGGCCCTGAGACTGACCGCAGTGGAACCAAGGAAAGGTGAGGAACTGTTTTATGTACAGGCTTGGTTCTGTTTATAGTAGCTATAGTACTGCAGAGAGAGAACTGTATGCTGCACAGTGTGCAAAGTTGGAGACATATATAAAACTATGAATTTCAAATTTCACTCATCATAAAATTTTATTTTGTGTTGCCTTCAAGACTCTGGACAATAGAGTGTTTTGTTCGTTTCAGGTTACTACATGTACATCGAAGCATCACGGCCGCGTGTTCAGGGAGACAAGGCTCGTCTGCTGTCTCCACTTTTTAATGTGACCTCAGTTAGGGGCCCCAAGGGCTCTGGCAGAGTACCATACTGTGTCTCTTTCTACTACCACATGAAGGGCAAGCACATTGGTGAGTAGCAGAGATAAGAATAATGCTCAGAAAAACACACATATTATCTTCTACTACATTAATTCACCCATAGAAGCAGAATGGGACACATATACAGCAGAGGATATGCTGACACACAGTACTATCAGGGTTTTCATATCACTGGGCTTCTGTCAAAATCTGAACTCTGTGCTTGACCCTCGCTTGTAGAGCTTGTCAGACACAACATCGTAGGTGTGTGTGTGCGAGAGAGAGAGAGAGAGAGAGAGAGAGAGAGAGAGCGAGAGAAAGAGAGGGGGTGGGGGTGGGAGGTTGAGGAGGTTGTCACCAAATTTCTGTTTGTATGTTTCTGCTTGTGCCTCAAGGTGTGTGTGTTTGGAGGTGGTTGAAGGGGGCAGTGGGTGTGTGATTTATGGCAGAGGCAAGACACAATCAGTCATTTGGGGGAGCTGTTCATCATAATATGCTCTGTCACACAGCTAGAATGCATACATCTTGTAGCCTACACACCTGCATGCACGCACACACACACACATGTGCACACACACACACACGCAGACCCGTCTTGCAAAGACATGAAAGCACACACATTTATTCACAAACACGTAGACACACTCATACACACACTACTGATTTATGTATCCATAGCCCAAACACACAGACTGTCACCCAAGGATGTTGTATGGTATTGAGGGGCTCAGTATTTGTGTGTGTACCCGTTATGTAATAATTCTGTTCAGTAACTGTATAAATGAGAGCAAGACATCAGGTCGGAGATTTTAATATAAAGAAGCTCACTCAATCACTACAAGTTTGCTTTTCTCACTTCCTCCACGCAGTTGATTGCAGTACTGATTAGAGAGTAAAGTGCCTCATTTTTATTCTGTAATGAATCAAATATGAAAGGTTAAATACTATCATCTCACCTGCAGGCAGGGAGTGACAATATTTAGTGAGACTATTTGTGGAGACAGAGTTGGACACATTTGAAAGTTTGAAACCCATTTTATCGCATAGAACCATGAACACATGCAAGCAAAACTTAGCTTTCATTTTATAACTAGAAACATTAGAGCTTGAATAAATATATATAGTGAAATAAATGTATATGTATAATGATGAATGGAATGGTAGAGGTGCTGAATCCCTTGAGAATCGAGACCTTCTTCATCTTTTAGATGCTTTTAGCTAATTGTTTTGGTGATCCACAGTTAGACTGTATGGCCACCTGCCAATGGCTGTCACCAAACCAGTTTGTTCCAGCAAACAAGCTAGGCTCAGAGACATTGCCTTTCCTGCACAAAATACCATGTAGTTGTCCTAAAACCCAGACCTAAAACCTAAAGCACCTTTAAAATGAGAAGAACATTTCTTATTTTCTTTTAAAAAACATGATTTTTTTAAAATGTACATTTATTTAATGTTTGATATATTATAGGTACAGTGAGTTTATTGTTGTTTCTTTTGACTATTCTCTATCATCTTTTACACCATATTTCTGCACATATTACATATTACAAAAGCACTAAATGGAAAATCTGTGATGGATACTATAACACTTACTTGACTCACTTACGTAGTTTGTTTAAAGGTCTTGCAGGTGTTCCCCAGCAGAACAATGAGACAAGACAATGCTACTAATGCTCAGTCACACAGCACTTGCTTACAATTAGTACTATGTGTTACCAGTTACGCCCAGCTCCGCTACGAGCCCTCCCCCAATTTACTCTGTGTTTCTGAGAGTCTGTTCCAATCTGTTGTCGCTTTAATTGCCCTACCTTGGCAAAGCTCACACTCCTGCCAGGGAGACACAGTTTGACTCTTAATGGCGAAAAGAGACCAAATGAGGGAAAGACAGGGGGGCCAGTGAGAGGAAAGATGAGACGAGAGGAGTGAGGGGAAGATGAGGGTTGGCCAGCCTTGGAGTAAGGGAGAGAGGGTTAATGAAGAGAGTGAGAACAAAGGAAATGGTAGGAAAAATAGGAGGACTGAGAAAAAGGAAAAGCGAGCAAACATGTATGAGGAGGCATAGAAGTGAAGTAAAAAAGGCTAGAGCAGAGAGCTGCAGGAGAGTCCATCAACTTGGTAATGTTCAGAGGTATTCAGAGGATTCAAGAGGTGGTGCTTTATGCTGAAGTACTCTAACTAGTTTTAATGTACTCAATTGTATAGTGTTAAAGTACTATAAAGTGTTAAAAGGGCTGTATATGTTGAAAGCATTTAGGCACTTTGACCCAATGCAGTTTTTAGAAATACTGTTGAGATATAACCTTTACCTGACCCACATATACTGTATGTTAGACTACGAGACTATGTGAATATAAAACATGGGGAAAGAATCTTTTGAGGATTTTGCAAAATAAGGAAAGAAGGCACGAGGCCCTTTGGATTTTAGGTTTGTAATAGGCCAGCACTGCAAAATAACAGACCTCCCTGTTTTGTTCACCTTTATTCGTCTGTCTTTGGGCTAGCTGGCAGCAACAATAAACAACATTTAATTAGTTTTGTTTGGCATTGGGTAGTATTTTAGACTGGCTCAGGTTTGCAGAGTGCCACTGGCAAGCTTACTTGGAATCACTGGCATATTTTCACTTCAGAGTGATGGAAGACAAATTAGAGTTTGAGGTTATTTAAATGTTGTACTCCTTGTGTGTTGTTTTGGATAACACTTCTATTAAGTAAAACTTCAAATAAGATCTCTGTATGAATGTTTACAAGTCTTTGTGGAAGAACGTGACAAGATAGCTATGTTAGTATAGCATTCAACATTACTTTATGCTATTTTATACCAATACTTTTTGGTAATACACACTTTTTTTTAGATGCTACTTATTAAAGTGTGTACCACTAGCTTTTTAGGTTCAGATTCAAATTGTGAGGAAAACATTATGATCTGCTTGTTGGTTCCAAGGTTTCTCAAGGTTTGATTAAAAAAGGATTTAGCTAAGCCTAGATTTGTCCCTTTTCTCATGCTCCCAAATTGGTTATTTACTCAAAACTTTGAATACATGTTTTGGCTTGTTGTTGTTTGGTTGCAGAAGCCAGGACACAAACTGTAATTCTCTGGTTTTGTGTGCACAGTTTAGCGTAGCTTTGACTCACACATAGGACATGAACATCATTTAGACGGAGATGAGGGACAAAGGGAGGAGAGAACCAATGTGCCAGCATCCAGTTATTAAACAGTCCAGCTCATTTGATTTCAAGTACAGCGATGTGTGTGTGTGTGTGTATCTCTGCCTCCATGTGTGGCAGTGTACCTCTGCTGTCTTCTCCACTCATGATTCTGCAGACAAGTAGCCCTGATAGAGCTGTGCCTTCTCCTCTGCCTCTCTGACACTCTTACCAACACACTCTGCTTTACCTCACTCCAATCAATAGACTGCTTATCAGAGTCCCCTTCTCCCTCTGTCGGGTGTGTGTGTATGTGTATGTAGGTGGTGGTGGTAAGGGTGCAGCAGAGAGAGGAGGAGAGAAAGAGAATGGGTGGTGAGCGAGGGAGGAGACAATGAAGGCTCAGATACCTGGAGGTAGAATGAGAGAGTGGGCAGAGCAGGTGAATGTGGGCTTCACCAGAATTAGCCAGTGTTTTTGTCCATTATGTAACAGTGCCCCCATGTCCTTTCAAATTTAATGTGTTGAACAGTTGTATGTGACTCTCAAACATGAGATAGATTTATATATAGCTATATACCAGATATGATATCAGCACATAATTTTTACCATGAGCATTGTGCTGTTTGTACCTGCATGGAGCGATCCAGACTGTAGACAACCATACAAATTAACCTTGCCGTTAAAGCAATAGTACAGTACATTTTGGGGAAATGTGCTTGTTGGCTTTCTTGGCAAGAGTAAGCTGAGAAAATCAGTAGCACTCTCTCATTCAGTACTTTTTATCTCTTCAATATGAGGCAGACAGTGGAAATAGCATAAAGACTGGAAATGGAGAAACAGCTAGCCTGGGTGTGTCTGAAGGTATAAAAATCCACCTACAACACAAGCAAATGAAAGAACACCTTAATCAGTTTGACAAAACGTGCAGCATTTAGGAAAAAAGAATGAAAAAAAAAACACTAAGAGAGAAAATGCAACTAAATCAAATGCAGAATTGCTCCAAGTCACACTGAACAAAAATTAGTTATAAAATAACTGTGACACTACTAAGTGACATACTTACAGTGCATAAAGTCGACCACCTGTAGTGTTGGAAAATGAGTAAAAAGTGGTTTCTTTTTTTTCCAACTCTGAGACTGCATTATTCAGATATCATTGCAGGCATTGGCAATTAACTTAGCACTAGATTTTTGTTGATTACTTGCCTACAAATTCAAATAAATATGGCATGAAACATGATTACTTGCTAATGTTTTATCTGTTTGCATGTTTTTAAGTTGCAGTGCATTGAGCTCTCAGGGCCACCACACACGTCTGTCTCCGGTCTTTATGCTAAAATAACTGGCTGTTGGCTCCAGCTTCATATTTAATGGACGTTTCTTATCTAACTCTCAACAAGAAAGATTCCTTTAAGATTTCATATGCACCCCACCTAAGAGTTGCCTGAAATCCATCTATTTTGACAATTCTGACAAATTTAAGTCCCAGCACATCTAACTAACCTCCCTGTTTGTCCCCATATCCACTACACTTGCCCTTGTCACACCTCTCATGTGACAGAGTAGGAAGTTAATTGCTGCTTCGAGGTTTGAGTAACATTACCTCAATCCAAGATGCGAATACACGCAACAGAATGATAAACATTTGTGCACGTACACAAGCATAAATCTACGTGCAAGCTCAGTCTGTATGTGGACACATATATATTATACATTTAACACAGATATACCGTGACCCCTGCCTGCGTATTTGTTTAAGAGACTGGTGGTTGGTTAATGTTCCAATTAGGAGCTGGCTGGGGATCGTTAAGAAGATGAATGATCCTCTCACACCTAGGAGACCCGAGAGAGAGAGAGACAGACACAGAGAGAGAGAAAGAGAGAAGAATAGACTATTTGGATCACTTCTCTGTTGTTGGAATGCTGTCATTCTCCTTAGCTTGTTTTTTAGTGTCCAGGACAACCATTTTCTATATTTCCACAGTAATTACAAATGTTTTTAGAATTTGAACCAAACATCATGTGGCAGTGAGTGAACCCTGGTTATTAGGGCAACAAAGATAATTAGCAAAGGTCAGTTAATTAACATATCCTTCCTTTCCGTCTACCTTCCACTGTTACGTCTGTGTGACTGTCTCTCTTTCTTCCTCCTTGCTGCTGTCCTTTAGCTCCACAGCTGTGTCATTGTAAAAAAAAACAAAAAAAAAACCTATCCACTGGACGTAGCACAGCTCATCCAAGGGGCTTCAGACATTTAGTCATCACCCAAATGTCAACCACAAACAGAATCTGACCTTAGAGCTTTATCCTTGTATAAACAGTATGCAATGCATTTGCTCCTACTTCCTATATAAATTAGATGAGCCCATATCACAGCCATTTTTTGCCTGTATAAATAAAAGTCCTGTCATTTAGAGTTTGATCCCAGTTTTGGGACAAAATCCTCTCTATATAGTACGTAATATTGACATCTAGTCAGAGCAGAGCTTCCTCCTTGTAAATTTTTATTGGTCTTTAAAACATAGAGTAGTTTCACTGGATAAAGGTGAATGTTACAATCAGTTGCCTTCTGTCTCTTGTGACTATAAACAATTTTTGTACATACACTGGAGCTATCATTTGGTGGTCATGTATTTCAGTGTGATTGGTAAACGGTTTGACCAGTTACAGTAAGGACTGATGTGTCAACTGATTAGATCTATTTATTGTTTGCTTTGTTTGTTTGTGTGTGAGTAAATATGGTGTGTCCACTGCATTTATTCAGTCTTTCAATATGTGCTCCATTCTGCTGGAAATAAGTCATTATTTATAGATTATTATCTTTAAAATGTTTTGCCTTTAGATTTCAGTAATGATAAACTGCTCTCATCTTGCCATAACTCAGTATTCAGTCTTTGCCCATTGACAGCTTCCAATAATCTGTACGTGTGTGGATGTGTGTGTGGATGTGTACCTGTGGGAATACATGCGTGCATACTTTTCACAGGCACTCTCAATGTGCTTCTGAGAGTGAGAAGCATTGCCTCTGTGGATTCTGTGATATGGACCAAGTCTGGTCATCAAGGCCCGGACTGGAAGAAAGCGTTCTTTGACATCAGCCCCAGCGGACCCTTCCAGGTAAGGGCTTAGTGATTACTTTTTCTCCCCAACCTAGACAATTACAAAAACAGCGGTGCAGCAGCAAAGAAAGTGTACTTGTGCGCATGAAGCAGAGACAGTAGTAACACTCACCTATACCCTGCAGCCTTAGTCTAAACAGCTGCGATGCATGTAGTTACATAACTTGACTTAGAGGTATGACCTGGTCATCTGTTGAGAGCCAAACATGAGGAGTGCTCTGTACTGTTTGTTTGATGTTGAATGAACTCAACCCCCAGTGCTTGGTTCTTAAGGGTTAATTTCCACCACATGCCGACACCATTGTCAGGTCTGCTCTGGCTTGCTCTAAGAGGATGAAAAAAGGCGGAAAAAAAAGAATTATACGCTTTTTTGTTCACTGTATTCCTTTTTCCTGTCATCTCTGAGACATTTCCTCTACTGCATCCATTTCCTCTCTACTATGTCTTTCCCCAAGAGGAAGGCTTCTACTGCAGCCTAGATAGAACAGGGGGGGCGTTTTATACTCTGGTGGCTGTTGGGAATCAAGGGAATTCCACAAAGAATTGGGATTGAAACTCTTGCTTGAAATCTAATGAATTTTTCACAGAAAATTCTCCACAGTGGTTTTTTAAAGCTCTGAAGAACCAGATAAAGTCACTGAATTTAGATTTTCGCTCCCCAAACTATTGCCACTACATATGCAGTGATGAGTTCACACATATCCAAAATGTCTTTTCTCTTCCTTGGTGGAGACAAAACCTTAACAGGTATTTGAAAAAATGAAAGTTTTTAGCAAACAGGAAGGTGGCAAAAGTAGGGAAAGAACTCAGGCTCTCTGTTGGTGAGCACCTGCCCTGTTAGTGCCCCCGCCCAGCACCTGGGCCACTGCATCTAATCACAGTCTCAGAATGTAAGCAGTGAGAGAGCGTGCCCACTGGAATCAATATAGTATCTCATAATTATTTATCAAGCCACACAAATTTGGGAGAAAAGTAGTACTAATGAAGGCAATGAAAAATATGATAGATATAAATTAACCCCAAGCTTTTATATGAGAGACTGGGGCGCATTTTTCATTCATTAAATAAATGTGGGTACAGCATTTTGACATTTTAGCACTGAGGGGAGTTATTGATAAATGAGGAGCCTTTGAGTGAACATTCAGCTCATTTTCTGCTGAATGTCAGCACCAAGCCTTTTCACAGAGTAACCAGAGGATTATTTGCTTCATCAAGAATATGCTGATCTCAGGATGGAGAACAAGGTTTCACACACATCTGAAGGATTCAAACAGCATACTTATGTATCTATGCACGTCATGACCTCTTATCAAAAAGAAGTCAATGAAAGAACAAAAGACGCTGATACACCAGATCACTGTTAGTACTGAATTTTTTGATGTGGATTGAGACATCACTCATCTACACTGAATAGTGTTTCTCAGTCAGTTTTCAAAATCTTCCGGAACAATATGGCGGAAAAGAAACATGTTGGCATGTAAATATATCCATTTGTAGCTCAGAAATTATGAGTTTCTACGGCTCATATGAGACACAGAAGACCAGTCCCAATTATTTCCACTCAGAGGTATACAGGTTTTATAAATAAAAAAATGGAAATGGAAATGGGATATGGAAGCCCTTTACTGCCAATGCGATGGAAAAAAAAGATCCTGTGAATCATTATTTTGAGAGTTTCTCAGTATTTTGAGATACTATGTCATTATTTTGAAATATTAAGTAATTTTTTGGTTTCCTATTGTAATGACTTACTTACTTACTTTTTTTCCCCCATCACATTGGCATAAATGGGCTTCTATAGAATCAGTACTCTGTATCAACCAATACTTTGAGTTTAGTGTCAAAATCAGTATCAGGAGAGTAACAGTAGGATCAGTGCATACAGAATGTTGCTCAAGAGTTTGTTTACCAGAGGTTATATTCATATATGAAATTCAGTGGGTTGAACAAAATATTTCTTTGAATACAGTCTAAATACGTAGGTGCATCAGCTAGAGAATACTAGAGGCTCACACCAGGGCCATCGCAGCTTGCCATATGTGATTTGCTTTGAAACTAACTTTGAATTGATCTATTTCTGAGCTAGCTAAATGGGGTTACAGCTTTCCCTAGTTTGAGCTGTACAATAATTTTCCCCTGTTTAAGCTCACCAGAATTTTAAAGTTTAAGTTTACTGTACACATTCAGTCAATACTAGGGAAAAAGATGGTCTGGGAGACATAACAGAGGAAGTGCCTGTGTTTGAGCACTGTCTGTTGACACATCATTGAGGTCCCATCGGCTCTTTGGCAGCTGCGCTTGCAGTTAGCTCTTCCCTGCTGGGATGTGCCCGAGTAAACTAGATGACTCAGTCCCCCTTTCTGACTGGACATGATGCATCCCCTCTCTTTCACTCATTTTCCCACCCCCACTAATGTCCGTTAGTGTGTGTGTGTGCGTGTGTGCATGTGTGTTTATCTCAGTAAGTTTACAACCCAGCAGAGGGACGGGGAAAAAAAAAAGATGATGCTTTTGTTTTGAATGCCTCAAACCTCCTGTGTGTGTTTCTCGATCTCTTTCTGTTTCAGTGTTATTTCCCCTTCTCTCCACTTATCTTTCTCTCTGGCCCAGTGCTGGGACAGGCGGGCCAGTTGGGTCGATTCTTGCCCTGGTCCGCTTCACACCCTCCTGTCTCAGGGCTAATGACTACTGCCTCTAAAATCAACAGATTCAGGAAAGAGAGTCTTCAGCTATCCAACTGTTCTTACCCTCACCACACACACACACACACACACACACCACACCTCACCATCTATCTGTCTGCGCTATCTTTACACATGTACAAAATTATATGCATAAACACTGTGTTAAATGCAGACACATGCACGCATACAGACAAACTCTTTTTTAAACCCGCACACACACCAGTCTCCTATCCCCTGCAGCAATTAGCTATGACAGGTCAATTAACAGGCTTATTTATGAGCAGGGGATGCCTGCTAGTTGTGTTGTAATGATTCCAGATACTCTCTGTACGTGCATGGGGGAAATTGAATCCATGATGAATGTGGGCTGAAGGCCTTAGCTGGGGGCTGCATTTGCTCTTCATTAACTATTCCTCTGCAACACCATGTTTCTCTCACCATTAAAGGGAAAATTAAGTCTGAAACAGTGGGCATACTGTATGTTTTAGGGCTCCTCTGTGATCTCAACAGTAAAGACTTTATCCTATTTGCAAAGTTTTAAACTCACGCACACAGTCATACAGTATACTGTATAGGACCCAGTCCCTCTTCCTGGACCATCCTTATCTGTTCAGTACACCTTGTTGCTTAGGAAGCCAACAGGTCTCTCATGAGTCATCTTTTTCTCAGAACTAATTTTTTTCCTGATTCTCAGACAGAACAAGATGTCCAGGTCATTTCAGTGCATCATTGTAGCAACAGGCAAGGCCAGAAATAATTAGGCCTTGATGCATTTGCTGTACATTAGATAACTGCCTGTATCTAAATTTAAATCCTAACCAAACTCTCCAACATTTTTTTTTTTCTGATTTTCTGCCATATTAGCCACCATGCTGGTGTTTAAACAGGGGTGAGTGTGAAAAAACATTATACTCTTGAATTACTGGCATACTGGATGTGTTCATATGATGCTGAGGATTTAACAACAATATAATTCTGAAGGGATTAAAGTCAAGAAACATAACAGGATTTAATCAGGTGGAATTTATCCTGCCAAAATATCACTTAAGAGTGCATCAAGTGTGTTAACAGCATTTATTTATATCCCCACTCCAAGGCAGCCTGAGGTGTTTATGTGTTTCATTTTATGTGTCTGTGAGCGTTAGTGAGTATGTGGGGAATGGTGGGATGGGAAACGGGGGACTGTGTCACAGCTGACGGCCAGGGTCAGTAAAAAGATAAAATGCAGGGTTAGGGCCCAAATGGGAGGAATGTAGCTAAACCATCAAAGGTCTGAAGGTATCACCTCTCAGAGTGAGAAACAGAAACGGAACCTTAACACAGCACAGAGACATATGTACACACATATGACACACACATACAGAGACATCACACGTGCAACAAACATAAAGGGGGAGGATTTTCCTTTCCACACTGTGTCTATGCAGCGTTAAAGCAGCCAGCTTAATCATAACCAGGCAATAATGAACAGGAATTAAACAGCCATGAAGAAGACAACGGCTACGTATATGTGTTGGTGAGCAAATCAGGGGGTGTTTTAGAGACAGAGAAAGAGGGTGTGTGAACAAGAGAGGACAAGACGTGAGTGTGTATTTGTGTCGTTAATAAAGCGCTTAATGCATCTTAAATATTTATATTTGTATGGTCACTCGGGCAAAGGTGGGTGAGGCAGGATGGATGGATGAGGAAGGATGCTTGCAAGAGAGGGGTTGTCTCCTTGGCAACTGAAGGTTGCCTCTTATATGACTAATTTTCTCTTGTCTCCCTCTTCCTTGTGTGGTCTCTCTCATGTGCTCAGGCATGCACTGTACTGCCTGTCCTCTCCACTGCATGGGTGTCCTGTTTGCATCCAGTTTTGAGAGTTTAAGCAAACAGACATCACCAAGAAAATTCATTAAATACACTTTTATGTTTAATCAACCAATCAATGATTTATTGTATATAAATATTTCTTGTGCTGCCATTAAATTGAATATTTTATCATCTTTACAATAACTGATATTTCAGTTCTTCAGTTTGCTCTCTGTGTTTAACACACACACACACACACACACTTACCCACCACACGAACCATAGCCATGTGACAAATAGAGTTGTTAAATAATGTAGAGAGCATGCAGCCTTGATCCTAGCACCAGCCAGAGGAGGCAAGCTGATAAACATACTTTGTTACAGTCTCCCTCTCTCCTTTTTCCTCCCTTCTTACTACTTTCTGTTATGTATCGAGCTCCCCAGGGGCCTGATGAAATGAAATAAGCAGGGTGAACCCCATTTCTCTCTCCACTCCATACCTGTCTGTCTCTCTTGAGTTTTCTCTCTCGGCCCATCCTTCCTACTTTCTTTCAGCTCCTATCGTTGCCTCTTCCACCGCCACCCTCTGCTGCTCTTGTTCCTCGAGCCGTACTATCTCTCCCTCCTCCTCCTCAATTCACTCCTGTCTCTCATTCTCCCTCTCTATCTCCCTCTGTCTCTGGGGAGTGCTGGTTTCCTTACAATCAATAATAATGATTGAGCTGTCTGCTGTTGACAATTACCTGACACAATTGCTGTTGTTGTGTTCTTCTATTTAGCTTATTTTGTTGGAGAGAAGAAGTTGGAATTGTTAAGAAAGGATCTATTAAGTTTATTTTGCCAATTGCTATGGATCGCTGCATCTAAAACTCTTGGTAGTGATGTGTATGAGGGTTGAGATGACTGTTAAAGATGACCAAGGGCTGCGTTTTGGCTGCTGGAAGCACAGTGATTTTGGTTGATGTGTTTCCACAAGTATATGATGCAAGTACTAGCAGCCTTTGGCAACTAAACAGTATCCAAACAGTGTCCATGCTATGCAGTGTCCAAACAGCATCCAGTGTGCATGATTAATTGCATGAATTCTGAGACAGTACAGTCAGACTGTACTAGGGCTAGTCACAAGTGCTGTGTTAAAATTGTTTTTGCCACAATGAATTATTTATACCTCTTTGAAACAGAAGAGGGGCATGTAATTTTGGTCTGCTGAATGCATGTTCAACCTGCATTTGAACTCATTCACATGAGACCGCTGTCACAGGTTAATCGCCGGTTGTCACTGTTCATCACACACATTCCAGTCCGCAGCTGCGGTGCAACACACATTCAAACCATTTAATAACATATCACAACAACATTAATTCAAATCTGTACTCCTGTGATTTAGTACTGCACTTCTTTAAAGTTTGGGCATTTGCAATGTGCAGAGACACATCAGCACCAGTGTTATTTTCTCAGGCTTGAGAAAAGTAGTTCTCTGTTTAATTGACTTTAACACATAAAACTTCTGGAGTGCCCCTTTAAGTTTCCATTTCAGCCACTCCAAGTGCTCGATCTGTCTCTCTCCTACTTTCACTCTCTCTTGATCTTTTTCAGAGAAGTTGGGAGGTTGGCTTCATGTTAAATGTCAAGAATATTAACATTAATATCCCATCTCAAAGGCCTGTTTACCAAAGCTGGGTAATGTGCAAACCCTGGTTTAATTAAGGTCTAGGTATTGTTGTGTGTACAGTGGTGGCTGTGCCTGTTGTTTAATGCTGATTCTTGTTCTCTGCAATTGAATAAATCATTAAACTAAATTCTTTAGAAAAATAAACAGCCTAAAAGCCTTGCAGTGTCCAGTATCTATTGTTTCAAATTTTCCCTTCAAACAACATTAATATGATTTTCTAATTCAGTCGAATTCCCCAACGATCATTTTTTAGTTCCACGGACTGCAGGGGTGACTGCATGTTGATGCTTGTTTCCTGCGTCGTGTTGAGAGCATGTCCACAGAGAAAACAAACTTTCTAGTCCTGTGTACAGCTCGCTGACTGCATACACGGAAGGTCTTTGAGGTACTGCCACTCGTCTCAGCATTTCCCCTTCTCTTTGTGCTCTGTCCAACAAAAGTAATGATGTCTTTCAGAACAGCTTCCCCTCCTGCCTCTCTAAAACAAGAGCTGTAGCCCAGCCAGTGGCTTGCATTAATACAAGGCTTTTATTGTAAACAGGGGTAGAGCCAACCGATAAGGAAGCATTAGAATTTAAATTGTTTATTGCCCGCTGGCCATGATTACTAACGTCTGTGTATATTCAAGTTGTAAATTCATGAAATTTGAACTGCTTCTTTATGAGCTTTTCTGCTCTTGATTTGGGTTTATTGCATCTTCAGGGAAAAATAAATGTTTTGTTTGAGTTACCCATTCACATTCACCAAAGTGTCCCCCCTATTACATTGTCAATCAGTATCCATGGCAATTTCTCTTGCTTAATGTTTCTATCGTTCCATTGAACCGCCATCTGTCTTCCTCTACGAGCTTGCCAATCATGTTCATGTGTAAAATCTAAAATAACCAGAGTGAACTGGCTTTGATGTCGGTCTCGTTCATTCAGATCAACTTATAAAGCAGAAATGACACGAACATAAAAAAAAAGTAAATGGAGATGAAAAAAGGTAAACACGTTGTAGTAGATTATTTGTGTCCCCACTCGATCCTCTGTGGATTACCCAGAGGCCATCTGTGTTCCTCGCAGTGTTTGGTACCTGGGGGGCTTGTTGGAAACCAGGCCAGCCCACATTTGTGTGCCTCACACTGCAGTGACTCTCTTCTGCACTGGTATTTCAAAGCTGTCTCTGTATGTCTCTTTCTCTGTCTCTCTCACACACACACCCCCCACACACACACACACATGCACACACACACAGTCTCTCTCTCCCTTTTACTCTCTCTCTCTCATGGCTGTGTCCCCTCTGGTATGTGGATAGCACATCAATGGGAACATTAAAGGTTACAAGGCTCGACAAAACGACACATTCACAACTCCAACCTGACACTTTACTGTACACCCTTTGATCCTGCAGTCACACACACACACAAACGCACACACACACACACACAAGCTGTCTATCTCACTTTGGCTTCCTCACATGCACTCTCTTAGGACATGGAGAGAATTTAATACATAATTTTGAATTTTAATTTTTGAAAAAGAACGATCATTGTAACATTGTGATGTTTTTTTAAAGTATTCAGTAAATGTCAAAGTTAAATATCAGGCACATTAGATATAGTCGGTGCTTTAATGGCCAATGACCCTGTTCTTACATCCCATAATCTTATGACCCTAGCACTTACAGAGTTTTCCCTGTTGTCAAGAGAATTTTAGAAAAAGCATTCTTGAGTAACCTACTTGTAAGTGCACAGATTCTTCATATAGAAACAGTTGAACATTACACCTTGTATACTTGATTTTTATATATATATATATCGATAGTCAAAATCATGGCTAAAAATGTTCCATGACTGCATGTCAAGCAACCTTGCCACTCCCAAGGTTAAGAAACTCTGAGATCTACTTGAGTATGAACTTCAGCACACTGCCCAGCAGTGATGTTTAAGTGTGAGGCACTGTTGGTGCAGGCGGCTCACACTTCAGCTTGATCTGTCAGCAGTGAGCATTAAGTGAAAGGGCACAGGACTGTTTCCCTGAGCCTTTCCAGAAAAAAAAAAATAAACACATGAAATCATTATTTTGCCATCCTGCATTGCTTTGTGCTGTGCCATTCTGTTTGATATCTTTGAGGAAATTATTATGCTCAGTGTGATTGCACTGTTATTTAGTTTAAAGGAGATGGTTTTGTGCTGTTGTTCTGTGTAGTGTGTCAAGGCCAGTGTTTCTCTGGGCTTCCTGCTCCCAATTATTTTTCTCACCATCTGTAATTATACAACAATCTGGTGTTTTGTGCTTGCAGGTGTACGGAGGCAGGCGTGCATGGCTCAAGTGTCGCTGTAGTTGGCTATAGGGGTCCTGTAGTGTGCTGGGCTTGTTCTATTTGCAACACTGATTGACACAGAGAATAGAATTTATAGAAAGCAAAAAAGTACAGAAATAAAATAAAACGGTAACCGCAGGCACACAGTGAAGAAACAGCATTGTAGCATTTATGAATTAGATGAAAATGGACCTTTTGACCAATCAGCCTCTTCCTCCTTCTACCCCTGAATTTCTCTCACACCTACCCTCTGCCTGAAAACTCAGATAGCCCTTTCACACAAATGAGAAGACCAGCTAAATCCATTCAGCCTCTGCTGCTGCTGCTGCTGCACTTCTTTTCCTTCTCCCCCCACAACGCCCAATCAGCTTCAAGGTTCTCCTAATTAAATTTATTTATTCATTCAAGGAAGATCTCTCGTTCTGGGACTAAATTAGAAAGCAAGTGGGAAACAGGTGGTACAACTCTTGTTTGTGTTTCCCTCCCCTTTATGAATGTAACTGCATTGGAGAGGAGGAGAGAGCGAGACACACACACAGAGAAAAATGATTTAGGCTACATGTATATACTGTCCACTTTGTGTGTGTGCTCACACACTGGGCTACACAGGGATCAGTAGACTTAGGCTGAGTGAATCAAGGTAAGAAATGTTCAGTGATTGCCAAGCAGGAGCAGAGTAACTCAGCCTGAGGTTGAACAGCCTAGGTGAGGGACATTTACAGAATTTTCAATTTCCACCAAACTTCTTTATCCTACTTTAACTCAGCTTTTCATGATTACACTGCTGTGGCGAACTGGAGAAATCACTTCACATGCACACGGTCATGCTGCTCCTTGTCTGTGGCAATAAATAGGTTATTGGTATCTGCCCCATGAATTTCTGTTTGATACTTCAACCTGACACAGCTGTTAGGAGCTAACAGCGCAACACTCACAGATTAAAACACAGGTAATGGAGTGCCTTGGCGGTGAGAGATGGTTACCGTGGTGTATGCACCGCCATTTTCCACCTTTCAATTACTCAAACCATGGATGGGGTCAAGTCTGGCTTTTTTCTGGGTTAATTGAATCCACCCTTCCCCTATATGTACAGTAAGGGTGCATGTAAATGATATATTTACAGGGATATTGATGGCAGCTCTGCTCTGCCTGTTTCATGGGTCAAACACTACCACAGCATGTTGGTGTTAACACATGGAGTTTGCAAAGTGAGGCCAGTCATGCAGGATTTGTTACCCCTCTATGAACAGTATGCACCTGCTCCCTCTTGTTAACCTATATGTTCTAAGAAATGGTCCACAGGCAGAATACAGGCACTTTTACCATCAGCATCAACTGCAACTCTCTCTGCTCTGTTGGAATAACTTGAGGGTTAAGGGCCTTACCCACGGGCAAGTTGGCAGATGTAGGAGAAAATATATGTACGAGCCTACGCACCAATTTGTGCATGGAGCACATTTCTGTAGAAACCACTTAACAGATCAAATAAGCCATTATTACTGTAGGATTGAAAATCCCTCGGACATGATTACACAGCAAGCGCCTGGGCTGTCATATTTAAGATTAAACATTGTAAAGCACCAGTGTCTGCAGTTATGGCCAATAACAGATACAGTCATGAGAGTCACTTTTGTTGTTATTGTGGAGCAACAAAGTTTTCTTGTTTATTTGCTTTTTCCCACCTCATATTCCAGACAGAATACGCTTGGTTTTTGATTAGCTGGGTGCAATGGGCTTTTGGTGCCTTGGTACACCACAGTAATTAGGCTGTCAGTCAAAACCAGATGGCTGGTGGCTAAAATAGGGAAGTCGCCTGGAAAGTTTTCAGATGGGTCTCCTGTTTAATTTTGTTGTTGAGGGTCCCCAAATTATTATGGGATAAGAATGTAATCTTTAATACAGAAGGATATTATTACATGCTGTCTGTGCTGTCTTTAATCGATGTTTCAGCATAATGTTGTTGTTGTTGTTTTTGTTAATTGCAATGTCATTTAATTAATTCGTTAGACAAATGTGACTCTTTTTACACAGATGGAAAGATACATGGAAAACAGCAATTTTATTATTATTTACTGTACAATATTATGCAGACAATGGGAAATCCTTTACAATTTTCAATTCAATTCTAAATTGTTTTTCTGTAGAAGTGAAGGTTGTTCTAACTTGGCTGTGGCTGTGTTTTGATTCACCACATATTTACTGTCAGATATAATCATCCAGCAACCATCTGTGTCTTTGTCTCTTCCCTAAACAGATTGTGTTTGAAGGAATTCGAGGCCCGAGTTTCGAGGGGGACATTGCCATTGATGACGTGTCCATCACCTTAGGGAAGTGCAAACAGGAGAACACTGTAGCCAGCGCAGGTAAGACAGGTAAGATAGACTTCTTTTTGAGTGGAGACATGTAAACAAACAGACACAAAGAATCAACTGTGATTAACTGTTTCTGCCCCACTCACTGTTTGTCTGTGCAGGGGGAACTCAAATAAGGAAGGCAACGTAATTCTTAAAGCTTTAAAAAGTGTTGACGGCTTTGTTGTTTTCAGCAGGCATGCCAATAAAGCACTTGCTAAGAAGCTGAGAATTAAACTGAGCTGAACTGAACTGATTTCAGCAGAGAAGAAATGAATTGAGGGGCAGCAGAGAAGGGAATGGATTGGTTTCAAAGGAACAAGAGAAAAAGAACTAAATGTCTTCTTCGGTGTTTTGGAAGTGTGGAAATATGGCTAAGAGAGAAAAGTTGTCAATATGGGGGCTGTGCGCAGACAAGTGGACACCACAGGGCACCAGAATGGAGGCGAACAGGAAGCATCATCATCATTTGCGGTCCTTCCTCTTCCTCTTCCCCTATTATTTATTTACTTGATAATTCCCTCTATCTCTTCATCCACTAACTCTCCCACACTACATACTTGCTACCTCCTCCACACCTACCATATTCTCTTTTCCTTTTACCTTTTGTTGTCTACTAGCCATCTACCCTTTATTATTTGTATACTTATGCACACTGCTCTTCACCTTTGAAAGCCTGTTATTTACCCTTTAGAGTGAAAGAGAGAGATGATGGAGAGGAAGTTATGTGATGATAAGGATTTAGAGAATAAGAGCATGAGTGAAGGAGAATGAGAAAAACAGCTGGATCCAACAGGGAGAGTTGTCTTCACTCTATAAACAGACCAGAAGCTAGAGGAGTCAAACCAAGCTATCTGCCCATGGATAGAATACCAGATTACTGTTTTGTTACTCCTAAATACTGTTTGTGAGGGTCCACTTTGCCTTAAGGGTGAACCAGAAAGACAAAACAGTGGGTTTCAGCGAATGAGTGCATGTCCATGTAAGCGTCTGGAGAGAGACTCAAATAGCCTAGAGGGTCGGGGTGTGGAGAGGAGACTGAGACAGAGACAAGGTCAAAGACAGAGAGTGACCGAAGGTATGTGTGGTTTCAAGTGTGTCGGAGCGTGTGTGTGCCTGTGTGTGTCTCTCAGGGAGGGGGGGGGGATTGGGAGAGAGAAACAGGTTCGAGAACCAAAAGAAGAGAGGGCATATGTGACTACAACCTGCCAGGAGTTTAGGTACAGTAAAGAGCTGCCCTCTGACAGCCAAGACGTGCACACAACACACACGCAGGCACATAAACATCATTAAATTCTCAAAATAGCCCTCATTGCATTCTCTCTGTCTACAGACATGCACAGCAGCTAGTTGGCACCGTTATGCCATCACTATAGAGAGATGGCAACACTTTGAAACTGTGTAACTGAGTAGGAATCAAATATGTGGGCCAGCATGTGGGTAGCATACACCACTGATCTTTTTAACTGTTGTCCAGCCAATTAGACTGCATCTTATTTTGGCATTTGTGCCTTTACAATAGACTCACTTTTACTTTAAAACAATCTAACCATTTAAAAAAGTCTGTTGTTTGTCTGCCATTTTAAAGTACACTTTGAGTTTTAGTCAAGTCAAGTCAGCCTCTAATGGCTTTATGATCTGTGCAGCATACAGCACCCTCTATCTTTAGACCCTCAACTCAAATAAGGAATAACACCCAAAAAACACCTTTTAATAAAAAGAGAAAAAACCTCAAGTAGAGCAACAGAGCAGGTGACCCTGTACCAGGAAGGATGGATGACAACCTACATGGTTTTGTTTACTTTTTACTCCTATGACCTACCACCAGGAAAACTTTAGAGCCATGGAAACAACGCAGATGAGCAAAAAAATTTGAAAGTGAATTATAAACAACCTGCTTTTACCTCCTCAAACCCACAATATGAGACACCTGTGTATGAGTGTGTTTGCAAGAGTGTGACTGGATGTGTGCGATCTCACACATATGTGCATGTAAAGACGCTGGCGGATGGAGTGAATAATGGATGAAGGTGTAAACAGGAAGAGGAAAGCTCTTGAGCTGTCTGAGTGAGCGTGTGTGTGAGTGTGTGTGCATGCGTTTTGTGTCCTGCAGGTTTTTTGCAGGCTGAGACATACAGTGCACAGACAGATGGGTAATTATCAGGCAGGCGACTAAAGAGTCCTTGCCACTGTAAAAAACACAAATGCATCTGTCTTTAGTACAGAGTTTTGCCACCGTGGAGTTGGCGAGGTAAAATGAGGAAGAGAGGAGTATTAAACTCAACTCATGTTTTTATTAGGTATGATGAAAATAGGAATATGACTTAGAGGAAAATGCTAACTCAATAACATAACATACTTTCAGTTATGCTTAATGGAAGGTTCACAGGATTTCTATTTCTGTTTCATATACCATGTTCATCTTGGTCCAGACCAATCTTCATACAAGTACAGGTGTTTACCACCATTGCCAGAAAACAGTGGCAGTGCCAGTTTAGATAGATAAGGTAGGTTAAAACAGACATGCATGGTAAGATAGTGTTTTTCAGTGCACAAGTACAAAGCAGAACATAACATCAGTAGCAGCTTTGATCAGCAAGCTGTCATAAGGCTCTGTATGTGTATGTGTATGCGTGAGTGTGAGAGAGAAAGATAGAGGGGGAGAGAGACAATCGGTGTGTTTCTGAGACAGAGTGCATTTCTCCAGTGAGATCTTGCTGCTGCTGCTCCTTACATCTCACATGGATGTGGAAGGAGAGTAGGTAAGTCTGGCAGTGTCACCTAGCTGATGCATCAGCGCACCTGTGTCACAGACGCATACACACACACACACAGTAACTGACACACATACATGTGCATCCACCCACAGGTGTATTCAGTTTTTTCAGAGACTTTAGTATTTAAGCACATACACACACGAAGGGATGCACGTAAGCTCACAAGTACACACATCTCAAAACTGTGAGTATAAGCATTCTCTCACACACACATGCACACACATTTACTTCAGGTTAACTACGTGCACGCACAGGGGACTGTTATCCTGCGGTTCCCCACAAATGAAGGATGATTGCCTGTGACATGTTTGGTGCAACTCCACCTGCATAAATCACAGAGCTCTTCCCAGCTCAGTTATGTGTGTGTGATTGTGTCTGTGTGTGCACAGGAGAGGAGGTGGTGGGGAAGGTGAGCACATTTCTTACTGTTTTACCTTTAACTGAATTTTCTTTTTATTGCTCTTCTATCATGTTGATCTCATGCATCATATTCTGAGAACTTTCCAAATAGGTGAAACGAGGTCAAAAAAAATGGGGTCTGAAATAGCTTTATCTATTTTATTTTAACAGCTCAAATTATACCAGAAAGTAGCTTAGCAAGATCTGACAGTTTGAGCAGTCATTATAAATGTCTGACTATACTGTGACATAGATTTTGGTATATTATTGTGAGCTAATCAGACTGAAATTTTGATTGGTTCAATTACAAACACAGCACCAAGATGCAGATGTAGACACTAATTTATGTGAGTGGTTTGAAATGCTATCTGTACAATGGTGTACATGCAACCAGGCACATCACACAAACACACATACACACACACACACAAATGTGATGATTATGTCCATGGTAATCCATAGTAAGAAAGGAAAGGAAAAGATAGAGAGAGACAGACAGAGAGATGTAAAAACGTCACATTCCACTTCAGTCTGTTGCCTGCAAACTATAGGAACGGGTGTGTGCGTGTGTGTGTGTCTGCTGCGTACAGATCAAAGCTTTATTATAAATATTGATTTTCTGCCTCGAGGATGGACCCTTGATATGAAATCATATTGATCTTTTTAATACAATACCTACTTTTTATGTATGAAACTCTGTCTTTGAGTTGCCTGCACGTGTAATGTGGTGCTGCATTTGTGTAATGCTGTGTGTAAAAGAGAGGGTATGTTGCACGTATGTAAAAGAAGAGAGTGAGTGCGTGGGACTGTGAGATTTTAACATAAAAGAAAATAAAAAGGACGCCTTAGAGAATCTCATGTTGGAGGTCTGAACAATTAAATGACACTACATAAAAGATGTATGCGCTGTAACTTCTAATGGTTCAAAGACAATAACAACAATGCAGGAAAAAAAAACTCAAGAAAAACAATCCATCACATATCGCTGATGATGACATCAATTGCAACTTATTTTTCTCATTAAAATCTCAAATGTGTGGGATCTCAGTGGTGGATCTCTCTGTTTCTCTTGTTTACTTATCCAGCCCCTCATTCTTGGTTCACTATCTCTCTCTCCCTATCCTCCCCTTTTCCACTAAACCCCCTCTCTCCTTTCTCCATGTGACACAATAAAGTGCAGATCCATTTTTCCACAACCTTCTTCCTGCTTTCGACATCGGTAACATTGGTGTTGTTCAAATGATGTTACGCAGAAGAAAGCTCCAAACTCCCTGCCACACACACAGACCTCTTCTTTTTTTTCCATAGCACATGCATCTGCACTCAGCCTCTGGTTTAAGACAGCCTTGGGCCAAAGATGTGAATATATACATGCACAGTTATCTTAGCCTGTGGTTAACGTAAATGTCAAGGTTCGACTCTTCTTTATTTTGTCTTAGAAGCAACAAAGAAAGAAATTATATGTAAAATGGTGCAAAGGAATGAACATCACAATTCACACCTTTTATCTGATTTTCTACACATTGTATTTCAGAGGACATGCACACGTGAAGTAAGTGTCCTCCTTTAAGGAGAATAAATTATGAGTGAAAAATAATTGGCATGTGATGGCTGGAGTGTAAAAAGCCCTCATGATTGCTCAGCATGCCTCTAATTACAGGTGTCTACTACAAAAACATCAGGAGGAGAGTTAGTAATTTTCAAGTGCTATAATCACAAGGACTTGTGCTTTTTGGAGTTCTGCTTTTAACAACTGAATATCATCATGAGTGAAAGACTTAATTTAATTCAATAGCACAAGCTGGGAAGAAAGATGTCTCAGATATTTTCATGTATTAACTCATGAAACGGCTCTGTTTTCTTTTTTTGTTTCCATAGTTCTGATCGGTGGATCGCACTCGCTCCCATTGGCCAGCTGGCTGACCTTTGGCCTCTCCTGCTTCCTGTCGCTACTCTACAGATGATGAGCACCTCCCACAGCACCTTCACCTGTCTGTGCCAACAGACACTGCCGTGACTCGCCCTCTTTTACTTCTCTCTCCACCCTTTCCCCCGTCCTTTCCTCTACTTAACCTGACTCCTCACCTGTCCGTCCTCGTCACTCGTTGTCTTTCTGTCCTTCATGCATCCATTTCATCCTTCTTGCTTAGATAAATGGTAAGACTAAGTCTTTGTCTAGTTTGTCCTCCTTTGCATTCTTTGAACATTTTCCCCCACCCCACCTGTCACTCAGTATAACTGACACTCATGCCATATTTAAGGTGAACATAGTTAATGATCTTCGACAGTCGAACTTCACATTCTCTCCTTAGTCACTCAGTTGGTCTGGTTAGATTCACGTTATCCATGTCAGCGTGTCACTTTGTCACCTTTTCCTCCCCTCCATCAACCCACCCCCTCCCTTTGTCAACGCACTCTCGTGTATCTCCACTCCCTCGAACCACAGTCCTTGACGGCCCCCTCCACCCGATTCCCGAGACACACCAAAGTGTCGGACACTCTACCAAAGATGACAAAGGACCTGAGGGAATAAAACGAGAGAAGAGGGATTCCAGGAAGAAAGCGAAAGAGAGATAGAAAGTGGGGAAGTCCTTTTTTTTTTCCACAGAAACTGTCTCTCCTCCGTCCCGACCTCTGGGACCGTGGGAGCTACTGAATGACAAAGAGACAGATGGAAAACAAACTGATGAATGAATGAATGAATAAACAAATGAATGGTGAGGAAAGGGCAAACCAGAAACAGAGGGAAAACGAAGGGTGCTCCTGGTAGCCTCTCTGCTTGCCCTCTGCTTGCCACAAGAGACGAACCTCAGTGCGGATTATACGTGTACATTTATCTATATATATTAAATATAACAAAGTTTAAACTAAAACACAAGTAGGACAGTGGAGGACTTTACAAAGTGAAATTAAAGAAGCACAACATTTATACAACCTCTGCTGTTCCTTTGGGTTTTATTCTACTTATTATGTGATGTTGCAATTTGTCAGACCTACTCAGTGTTTTTGATATTTTGCTTTTTCGTTCTGTTTTGTTTTATGGCGTTACAAGGGTCAAGGGCAATGGGTTAATAAAGTACTATATTAATATTTATGAGAGGAAGAGAAGATGATTTGTGATCCAGAACCTGAATTGAGCACGTTGGAGGAAAATGCTGAGGGAAAGGATGACCCAAGCCACCTGGATAGAAACCTCAAATTTTCTTCGCACAAACAGTACAGTACTGGACACACACATACACACACACACACACACACACATATTCACCCATGTGATGCAAACAAACGCACACTCAGTTTCCGCCCTGACATCACAGTCTGGCTCTCAGCTCACCCTCTGCCTCAAACACATGTCTCATCTGCTGAGTGACACAGGAGGAAAAACCACGGATGGTAGATGCACTTTTCATATTTCTGCTCCCTTTTCATAATCTGGGACGTCATGACTCAGATGTCTGGAGTGATCAACCAGAACAGAATAGCTGGACGTGTCTCTAATGAGGTGGTACCGGAGGCAGAAAATAGCCTGGGGTTCAGCTGAATATATGATCGGAGAGCACTTCTTCCTCCACAGGTTACTGAATGTCATGTGTGAATTTCCCATACACTTGTAAGTGAAAGATGGAGAGAAGACTGGCGGGTGGCGCAGCGTGGATTGCATATCAGATTCTCTGTCATTGTTTAATTAACGTTGAATGTCTGTAGTGTACACAATTTTCATAATCACATAGATATGATTGTTAACGTTAAGCAATATTCATATCTATAGATCTATATACAATAGTTTATGATTGCATTTAAGATAGCAGTTCAGTCCGCAGACAAACCATTTCATCCAAAATACATCATACTCTGTACTTCTCTCATCATTTATCAGTTCTGATTTATAATTACCAGTGTATTCACCATTCATGCAGTTCACTAAATGTCAGCTGTAGCCATTGAAATCATTCAAGGGGTAGTGTGTCTGCATATTGCTGCATCATGCTTCACCTTATCTCAACAAAACTCCACAATCACACCGCTCCAGTGTCTTGATATGCTTGTGTATGCTGATCATTACCATGTGCATTACATATGAATTAGTCTTTTCAGCACCTCATGACAGTGATGAACTTTTGCCTGTGTCATGTCATGTTGAGTTTATCATTGCACTTGTTTTTTTTCTTTCTTTCTTTTTTCTTTATTGTAGTGGGTACAAATTGTATTTGTAATTGCTCAGTCATTAATAGTACATAACATACAGAAATGATGTGCCTATCTGACTTGCCCAGTCTGGTGTGGGAGGTAATTTCCATGTTTAGCTGGCACTGATGGTTACTGTACGTGTAGAACATCATACAGTATCATTGCCAGCTTTTAGGTCCCACAAAGGTGTGTAAGGCATGTTGGACAAATCTATGAAATGCCACAGACAGTAGTGTATTATAAGAACAGAAGAAGCACCTTGAAACCTACTGCAAGCAAATTATTGCAAAAAATATTTTCTCTGTTATCTCCATCATCATTTACTTTGGTCTCATGAGCGCCCCTGATGGCAGGTTATACCTGATACAAACTACTTCAGAGGAGAATCTGAGTGACATGCTTTCTTGTAAATGTATCTTGTTCATTCTGCAGTCATATACAGTGCTCTAAGGCAAAGCTTAACATGTTTTCAGCTTTTTAATAATCTCTTCAAAATGCCTCTGTCATTGTCCCAAAAACACAGCATAGCAAAAAGTGTTTTTAGGCATTAGTTATTGCCATTCCTCCAGTTCCGCCTGCTTATATGGCTAAAGGAATTGGCTATATGTGGTATGTATAAGAACTTAAGTTGTACAGTATCATAACATTATCCAGCACTATAGCAGCACACTGTAGGTCAGTATGTTACTCATACTAAATACATTTAGAAACATCATTAGGCATTGATGTGCATGGCATTTCATCATGCTGACTGTCAAATCATTCCTCATGTTGCCTCACATTTCAATGACTGGAATAACAGGGACAAAACCATTGTTATTGCATTTGGACATGTGACAGCTACAAATTAGTAGACACAGTACTGAGGAAATCTTAAGATGTGGTGCCTGTAACCTTTGTTTTATTTCCAAAACTGACAAACACACACTGTGTTGACTTTTTATGACAATTTATAACTCAAGTTTAAAGGGGAAGACATTATATTATTGCACCCTGAGAACAGAATATCAAAGCATAACATACACATGTGCAAATACAATTAATCTGACCCATTGCTGAGCTTTTCTATTATCATTGTGTTGACTAATAAAGCAGCAAGCATCACTTTTTGCCAGTGAGTATTAAAATATGTGACATGTGGCAATATGGCAGTGTTGGGAAGTAACTGGAACTGTATCCATCTACTCCTGTACAATAGAGCAACATCACTTTTAATCCAACATGAATCAATACAATAATTCTTCCAAAGTGGCACACCACAGTCAACTGTGATTCATCATAAGCAGTGCTTGATTCCCATTTGGATTGTCATCAAAATGGGAAACACTGTTTTCTACATAATGTAAATCAAGCAACTGTAATTTTTAAATATAAACCATTTTAATAATGGTTTAGTAAATGCCATTTCACAATATTCAGTGTGTAACCACACCTGTCGCAACACTCATGTCTGACCCAAAGGGAGGTTTGCATATTTCTTCAATAATAAAATCAAATGCTGAAAGCTTCACTTATAATTCAAGTGATATTCATTATTTCAGTAGAAAATAAAAGAATCGTGCTTTGTTTGTTTCAAAATAACATTTGTCAAAATTAAAAGAGGCGAAGAAATAAAAAGCTTTATCAACAATAAACATATCTGTCCTAGGTGACATGCTTTGGTCCATTTCTGTAGCTAAGCACAGTCAGAATATGTAGCACAACTGCCTGTTAAGATATAATCCAGAGGTGTGAGGGATTTAACTTCAAGGACCAGAAGTGTAATGAATCTGATTTATATTCTTGAGTGTAAGAGAAGGTTAACCTTAACATTGTAAACGGCAAAAATAGAACCAAACTCAACTTCAGTAAAGTCGATACCTTATTTGGTTTTTAACCCGCAAACATAATGGCCTTATTAGTTTTGAGAAACTGATACTATGACAGAATGTGATGGATTGCTCAAAGTTAAAAACCACGTAAACTGTACACCATTTAAAATCCAGTTTTAAATGATTTTGCGAAGATAGGACACTGAACTAGGGCTGTGCGCTATGACTATATATATCAAATGATGAAATAAAAATGTCTATTGTTTCATATTATGCTCTATCGTTTATATCGTAGTGTTGCAAAATCAGAGTTTACATTTTGAAATGGACATGTGCACCGTTAAAATGATCTCTTTTTACATATAAACATATATTATGCAAAAGTTTGGTTTTACCTCTGGTGTTTCATTCACAGAGTGTTTGGTCACGTGACTTGGCTCAACTCGCATTTTAACATTTAGCACGACTCCGACGTGTCTGAGCAGACATCCTTCAAGGAGATCAAATTACATTTGTTGGTTCATAACATCTGTGCTTTGTTGTTGTTTAAATGTAGATTATTATATGGCTGTTTAAAACATGTCTGGTAGCTGTTCTATATGGCTGGAATTCTTGAATATTAACAGACAAATTGGCTGTCAAAAAAAGTGTAAACTCTGTGTAAAATCCACTGTTTATCTGAGACAAATCCAGGAGCTCACTCCTAAACAAGGGGCATATGGACATATATATATCATTATCTGAATATATGACTTATATTGCAATATGAGATTTCTGTCATATTGCACAGCCCTAAACTGTTTACCATGAATTATTGATGAAAATAACCTGTGCAGTTTGATTTTCTCATATCAGGCAGGTAACACAGTCAATGTACTTACTATCTGAAAACTATTCTATTCCAAAATGTTTAATCTATTTTAGTTGTAATTAGTTAAACACTGGTGCTCAGTGTAGTCTTCTTAAAAGATTCAGAATTTTGGGATCTTGTTTGTCTCCACTGGCCGTTTCCACTTTCTGTCACAGATTCATGTGTTTACTGAGCCCCTGTCAAGCTGCACATTTACACACACAAATACATACAGTCCATACATACTCACACTTACAAACAGATCTCTGCCACCATGCAGGTTAATAATAACAACTAGAATGACAAAGTGACTGTTAATCCTCCACCTACTGTATACTGTATGTGCTGTTTGGATTAGAATTGACTTGCAAGAGACTGTCTGGACTCACTCAGCCTGTGTCCCCTCCTTAACTGTAAAAGCTGCCAAAGCACTGAGCAACTGCGTGGCAATAGATCAAGTATTCCTCCTGGCAACAGTAAATAAAGTGAGGCACTTGTTCAGAAGTTTTTTTCTTTTTTCTTTTTTCTTTTTTTTGTGGGAAATAACATAATGCGAAACAATCCGTGTTTAGCACTGGTACCAATCCTAAGTGATGCTCCCATGTAATGTTACTCACATACATTATTAGAGTATTACAGCCTTGGTTTACAGACCATAATGACCTTTTCCGCAAAAAGCTGTGATCCTTGCTCTGGTTTCTCAAAAGAGGGTTCTTAACCATGTTGTTGCCACCTACTGATTAACGTCTGGCTGACCAACACACCTTGCAAGTCCACAAGTAACTGAATCCCAGTCCCAGTGGACTTTCTGACATTTTGACAACACACAAGACAGTGTCTGTACTGTGTCTAGTGGCATCAGATGTTTCACCAAGCAGCTTCAAAGTGATAAGCCTTAGAACCTCATAAATTACTTTTTAGGATTCGCCTGACTATTGTAACTCTCTATGACGAGCATTGTCTTTTTAAGTTTTGGAAAAGAGTGCTTTGGTCACAGTGATAGTATACGTGCTGACTGTCAGGTTTTACAGCATACAGCAGTCTATGTATGTGATCCACTTTGGAACAAAAGATGTGAAATGCACCTTTAATGGGAAGACAAGGGAGAAGGGTAGCAACCAGTGCTGGGTGTTGTATATCTCTGTCATGTTCTGAAGTATTTTAGAGGAAAATATATTTGAAATATGACTCTGAAAGGTATAAATAAACATTAATGAAACAAAGAGTGTAGTCATTATTTTTTTGGTTGCAGAAGCTCTTGAAAAGGAAATATACTTAAAGAAATAGTAAACAATTAGATGAGAAGATAGATACCACTCTCTATAGGCTATGCTGAGCTGAAACTATTATTAGATTAATCATTACTTGATTGGCGACTGTTTTGATAATTTATTGCCAAAATAGTTAAAAAAAAAAAAAAATGTTTTAAAAATGCCTACATTCTCTAGTTCCTGCCACTCAAATGACAAACTTCACTACTTTTCTTTGTTTATCTTTGTAGATGCAATTTCTTTTTGACTTTTGATTACAAGACAATTGAAGTTGCTACCTTGGACTATTTTTTTCAACATTTCGCTAACTAAACAATTAAAACAATAAAAACGTTTGTTAGTTGGAAATTAATGCTTAATACATTAAGCTATGTGTTAGATTAATGTAGCACATAAACTGGAAACAGGGGGAAACAGTTAGCATGGCTCAGTCTAAAGTTAACAAAAACCACTCACACACACCTCTTAAGCTCACTAATTAAGGTCATATGAGTCATATTTCATGTATTTTGTTTAATCTGTACAAAACTAAGGTGTTTTTTTGGGTGGGTTATTTATATACCAAGGACCTTGGCTGGGCACAGTAACTTTCTGGAGTCTTGGTTGGCTGGCAACCTCATAGTGGTGACAAGACTGTGTTGTTTTTATGCTTCAATTTTTGTATGAATTAAACAAACAAGAGGTAGCATTTTATTAAGTAAGTAAGCTAGTTAGTTGGTATGCTCTTTCTAGTCTTTGTGCTAAGCTAAGCTAAGCAGCAGCAGCTTTTCATTTACAGCACAGATGACATGACAGAGATGATTTTCTAACTCTTGACAAGGAAGCAAATAAGCAAATTAAAAAAAAAAAAATAAAATAAAAAAATTCACAGAATTCACTTTCAAATCTGCATTTGTAGGCTACAATGGTGAGCTTGTGTATTGGTTTTGAAAAGCAGCTCAGGTATTTGTTGCAAGTACTTTTTAGCCAGAAGGGCCATAATTTTAATGCTAAAAAACAAAAAAGTCACAATTACAGAGATTAAATAGCTAAAGAACATGTGTGACTTACAGCACTGCTGGCAAAGTGTTTTAAGTCAGTGCTCAGGCTGCCTGAGATGCTGCCTGGTGCGATCTTTTTTACTAGAAAATACATCACAACAGCAGGGGGGTAATTACAGAAGTGTTACAGGTGCCTAAAGATACTAATTACTACACACACTTTATCACTCATTATGTGTGACTAATAGACCAGCATGTTTGGACTACTTAACAAATACACACAAACATGAATAGTACTGTATATACAACACATAAATTAAACTGTGTGTGTTTGCTTAGCCTCATCTGTTACTGTAAAGGAGCAAAGTCATTTCATTTGCCTAGGAGGTGGCTGACACTGAGCTGCTGTAGGTAACTTTCTGTTTGTTTGACATATAAATGTCATAGAAACTTCAGTGGTGTTTTGACCAGACTATGGTAAGATACTTAGATAATCTAATTTTTGGATGAAGCATTTCTTCAATAGTTTTACTTTTGCGTCCTTTGTCTTGATGTGACCCCTCATGTGGTTGATAGGCGGCACGTGTGGTAGATGTGACGCACATAGCAATTAATGTGAATTCTTGGGAATTAATAAATTGCTGGAATTCACATTGAATACTATGTGCTCATCTACCACACGTGCCATATCAACCGTGGAACGTCGAAACGGGGACGCAATCTGTTGGAGAATGTCGTCAATTGGATGATAAGTCTTGCCGTGATCGGTCAGCTGCCGCTGAGGACTCTGTGGGCATTTGTGTCGAACGGTACTGCGACGACTCGATCGACCGCACTCTGAACGGTATTTTAATCGCACGATGACGGATGAGACTGGTGAGCGTTCGTTTGGTGTTGACATATGCGGTGCTGTTCGTGTTTGATGTTGGTGGTGGTCGAACGTGCTGATCTGTGATGCGCATGATGATGAGGGGTGTGGTCTTTGAACGCCTGTGAACTGCTGTGTTCCCACGCTGTCAGCGATGTTCTGGTAAAGATGCGCGCCAGGCATCGGCCTGACGACAAAATTGCGCGGCGTGCTGGGGTCACACGTGTTCTTCAGCTGTTTAGTCATGGTGTGGGCACGGGCGCAACGTGAAATGTATTCGGCGGGCGTCGCGCGACAATGCCTTTCAAAACCGTACTGGCTCGCCATTGACCACCAGATGCGGTTGAGGGTGTTCTGTCGATTTTGTTTGTTCCTGTTCAACATTCTTCGCTCAGGTTGAAAGTCATCTCTGGATAAATAATCTGTGTGAATGAGCTGCTGTAGCAACAGCAGCGCAACTGGAAGGCGCCTGCAGTGACAGCTGCGCAATCAGATGCTGCCTTGATTCGTACGAAGATGAGCGTAAAACGATCTTCACCACTGTGGTTGACCAGACCCGTGGCGGTGTAACCCTTGGCGCGGTGTGCAGATGGGCGGAAGCCGTGAGGCATATGGGCAGCAATTGGTGTTGGGTGATGATTTTGACCGGCACAGACTGAGCGTACTTGTGTTCCCCGGTTATGTCGTTAATCGGCACGCCAACCGTACAGCCAGCGTCAACTGACAAACGTTTGTGTTTCGGTGTTTGGTTAGCGAAATGTTGAAAATGGTCAGGCGGCTGACTTCGGTTGATATTGTAATCGGGGTCAAAGCGTCTGCAAACAAGAAAGTAGTGAAGTTGTCGTTTGATGGCGACGAGGCCAGGCATTTAAAACATTTTTTTTAACTGTTTTGTGTCGTGTCAAAACGATCGCCAATCGTAATGATTGATCTAATGATTTCGGCTCAACAACCTGGAAACGGTATCTATCTGTTTACACTATTTCTTGAAATATCAGCTGCTGAGAGCTATGACGAAATAATGACTGCTGTTCAGTAATCTTCATTTTCCTGCTGAGATGTATTTCAAATCTCGGCTCACTGAGACATGAGATGTCATGCGGTTGCCGCCTCACCATGTTCCATTAATTTCATCTTGTTCAGGGGTGGATCGCATGCATGAACTGCGTGTGCTGGTACGGGCGATTGGGCTCCTCGCTGTGGGCAAAACGCCTTTCAAGCAAGACGATGCTCGTCATGGGACCCGTGGTCAGGCAGTCTGAAAGCGTTTATGATTCTGGGCAATCGCGGGCTGCTGGTGGTGGTCTGGTGCCGCCCCAGACGGTGGTGCTGATAGCGTGGTAAGCGCGGGTTTGGGATTCGATTGCTGGACTTGGTGGTTGATCGGCCAGACGCCAGTCGGTGGTGCTGGCTGCGTGATTGAGGCCTGCGAAACCGGTCAGGATCTGGCTTTGCGGAAGGGTCGTTATCGAATAACGTAGTGGGCTGTGTACTCAATGATGACGATACGTAGAACTCGCAGGATGACCGGTCGGCTTGCGGTTGTTCATTATCGTATTTCCACAAGAAAGAAAACTTCTGGTTAGTGCCTCGCCGACTACGTTGCGGGAGAATGCTGACCGCGCGGTTGCTCAGTGCTGACACCACGAGATGAGGAGGGACAGCTGACAGTCGAACGATCTTGAGAATCGGTCTAATCCGGAAGCGGCACATGCGAGATGGTGCGCACAATCGTTCTGGTCGACCGTGACCTGCGTAATGACGAGATCGGGCACAACGAGTGATGTATGGACTGTGTGTGTTATTGATGATATTGCACGGCAACGAATCGTGGCTGCATGGTCGACGAAAACGATGATGGTTCGTGAATCACAAAATTCTGAATCTTAAAGAAGACTTCGCTGAGCAATCATTTAACAGTACACAACTAAAACAGATTAAACATTTTGGAATAAACAGTTTTCGAATAGTGGCATTGACTGTGGTACCTGCCTGATATCGGAAAATCAACTGCTGGGTATTTTATCAATAATTCATGATGGCTGTTGGGGCGCTGTGCAATGGGCGGAAGTCATGACCTGTATAAGTCATATGTTCGGGCAATGGTATATGTCCGCCATTTGAGGTGACTCTGGTTGTCTCGAACTAAACAGTGGTTACACAGGTTGCCGCGACGTGACGTGCTGTGACGACCGAATTCGGCCGCTGGTATTGCAGACGTGTTTGAAACGACAAGCATAACAATCTGCGTTTGAAACGGCAACAAGCACGATGTTATGAACCAGCGTGGTGGTGGCGGTGCGCTCGGGCGTCGATCATGCATCTTCAGAGCCGGTTAAACCAGTCACCCGCGGGCAAACATGATGAGGCACAGAGGCAAACCAGGCTTTGCATGACTCTGTGTTTATGTGTGAGATGGGCTGACGGTGCATCCATTCAAAATGGCAAACTCTGATTTACAACGCAGTGACAGGCATATCGAACAATGGCATTTTTATTTCGTCATTGATATATATAGTCGCAGCGCACAGCCAGTTCGAGCTCTATGTCGCAAATCATTAAACTGGTTTTAAATGATGTGCAGTACGATGATTTTAACGTTGAGCAATCCGTCACGTTCTGACTCATAATATCGGTTTTCTCAAGCAACCAAAGTTTCATTGTTGCGGGTTAAACCAAATGGTATCGACTTTACTGATTGAGGATTTGAATTCTATTTTGCCGTTTGCAATGTTAAGGTTAACCTTCTCTTGCTCGAAACTGTAATCGAATTCGTCCCCTTCTGGTCGCGAGGATAAATCCTCACCTCTGGTTATATCTTAACGAACGGACAATAACTACATGTTCTGATAACCTTCGAAGTGGACAAGCGCGTCGCCTGGAAAGGACAGTGTTGTTGACCCGATAGCTTTGACTATTTCGCCTCTTTGGTACAGGCAAATGTTGACCTGAAACAGGCGCTTTGCAATTCTTTGTTACCTGCTGAAATAATGAATATCGCGGTGCGGTGAAGCGGCGTGTTGATGACATGCGGGCGCCGCACCGGGTCGGTTATGGTGTTGCAGATGATTGCGATATTCACTAAAGCCGGTAGTAAAATGGTTTATGAGTACGGTTGCTTGATTTACGTGTGAGCGGTGTTTCTACGATGGGCAATCAAATGAAATCAGCACTGCTGATGGGCACGGTTGACGCCGCAGAAGGGTATTGTGATGGTCATGTTGGATGAAAGTGATGTTGCTGTGTACGGGGTGAATGAATGCAGTTCGATTGCTTCAACGCTATGGTACCATCTCACGCAACTGCTCACTGAAAAAGAAACGGGTAACTGCTGCTGTAGGTAACGTGACATAATGAAAACTCGGCAATGGTCGAATTATTCGCTGTTGCACGTAATATTAACTCTTTGATATTCTGTTCTCGGGGAATAATAATGTTGCTAAACTTCGGTTATAAATTGATAAAAAGTCAACACAGTGACTGTCGGTTTGAAGTAAACAAGGTGCAGGCACCACATCAAGATTCACCGGTAATCTGGTGTGGCTTTGTCACATCTGGCTCTGACGGCAACGGTTTTTGTCTATTCCGGTCGTTGGTAATGAACGACATGAAGAATGGTGACGTGCGGCGATGGTACCGTACATCGATGCTGTCTGCAAATATTGTTGGTATGGTGCGATCGTGAATGACGTTGTGATGGCCGCGGCGGTTCTTATACGCCTGCATATGTCAATTCTTCGGCGTATGTTGAGCGACTTCAGAATAAAAACATATGCTGTTTTTGGGACGTGACGAGGGGCGATTGGCTGAAGGCGTAACTTTGCTGGCAGGCACTGTTTCAGAACGAACAGACTGCATTGCAGAAGCGTGTCGCTGGTCCTGGCTCGGTTGTATCGGTGCAACCGTCGAGCAGACGAAATAGTGATGGAAGATGGAAAATATTTTGCAATAATTTAACGCAGTGCGGAATGTCTTCCTGTTCTTATAATACGCTGCTGTCTGGCGTTCATAGACTGTCCAACGCCCCACTGCCATGGGACATAAAAAGCTGACGATGCTGATTCTGCGACCATCGGTGCCAGCTAAACGTAGTGCCTCCCGCACCGAACTGAGCAGGTCGAACAGGCATCGTTTCGTATGTTATGTACGGTAATGACTGAGGGCACAAGCCACAATTTGTACCCGCAATGAAAGAAGAAGAAAACAGTGCGTGATAAACTCGGCATGTGTTTGCGGGCAAGGATTCATCACTAATGTGGTGCCAGACGGTCGCGCCCGTGCGCATGTTGATCGGCGCCGCAACATCGGGCACTGGGGCGACCGTGTGAAGCGTCTTGGCAGGCTAAATATCAGGGAATGAGGAACGCTGTGTGTGACAGGGTATAATCCAGCTGCATAGCAGACATCAGCACCCACACACCCTCTCTGTGCTGCTGCTAGCTGCCATCACTTTAAAAGAAAAAAGTTAATTAAACAAAACAAGCGTGATAATGCCCCCCTTACAGACACATACACCATATACACTCACATATGAACACTAACGTTGGGGAACAACAGCAGCAACAAAATCAACCTTGTTTTCAGCACGACACACCATTCTCCAGTTTAAAAACCATTTGTTTTTTTAGATGATTTCATATATACAAGTACTGGTCATTTCACAGAGGAAATAAGAGCCTTCAGTTGAACATGAAGAGCTTTAGCAGTGCACATACAATCCTTAACTTAGTTAAGTAAAAAACAGGATAAATCAGATTGAAAAATTACACAACAATCCTGCAAAGAAATTTAGCTACAGTTCATATGTTACATGTTCAACTTGAGCACTATAAAAAATTATATTCCACAACCCTCCCAATTACGTTAAATTAATTTGATTAGTCTCCTTCTATCATAAAATCATGTACCACAGTAACGACAGAACCAAATGTTGATCATTTAAATTTGTACTTTCGCAGTTTTAAATTCTTACTGTCTGGTTTCTACAATACACTTTTCATCAATCAGCTCTGATGAATAAATCAGTGACTGAACCCTTGGGAAGTTGGTCATAAAACCCAGAGAAAGGTGTTATAATAATTGCATTAATGCTTAAACATCAACTTCTACTCCTTATTTGCCCCACCTGAACAAATGCTGGATGTGCTGACACTAACATCAACAGTCAACATGACTGAGCAGGAAGAAAAATGTGACCTACAGAAACTAAAACTTAATTTCACTCTAAGTCTAAGACCAAAAAAGACCAACCAGGTTATTGTGGCTCAGCATACAGCACCCTGTACCTGGGTCCTCGGTGATGACGTATGTATCCATGTGCTGTGAGAGTGTATGACAGCTTTTCCAGGAAGGCAGTGTGTGTGTGTGTGTGTGTGTGTGTGTGTGTGTGTGTGTGTGTGTGTGTGTGTGTGTGTGTGTGTGTGTGTGTGTGTGTGTCTGTGTGTGTGGTCAGTAAGGTTTAAAAGCTGTAATGTATGAATAATTCAAGCCAGGCATCCTGACTTTTAACAGCCGGATGCTGCTATGGACAGACGAGAGGAACGAGAGACAGAAGGACAAAAAGAAAGATGGGAGCTCAAGACTGAAACTCACAGCATCAGATTTTGGAGGTACAGGGGGCGGGGTAGACACTCTTGTCACCACGGTACCAAGAGAACCGTCCAATGAGGAAGACGAATGGAAGGAGATGAGGTTTGGCTCCTTCCCCAAGCCCTCTGCGTTCTGATTGGTCCAGAGTTCCTCGTAAGGGATTTCCTCACTGGTCCTCATTTCAGCCTCAGTCCACTCGGGAGTCACGTACTCCCTCTCCTCACCTGGTCCTTCCCCCAGTCTCTCTCCAAGAGAGTCCCTGCAGCGCTGCGATAGGCTGTCCGAAACCCCACCCCCGTACCCGCACATTGAGAGGCGCTGCAGTGCCGGTGCCAGCGAGTCCTGACCCGACACACACATGCGAGAGCGCCGTGGGCTCACACACTCCTCTGTCATACACTCCAGCTCCGGCCGGGTTTCCCTGACAGCACGAGAGTAGGCATCTGGGTCAAAGGCGTGGCGCAGCAGGAGACTCTCCAGCGCCGCCGTGTGAACGGAGGCCTCGGCCACATTAAACCTGGGCATGCAGCGCAGCAGCAGGAAGTGGGAGGGGGAGACTTCCTGTCTGCGGAGCACCATGCAGAGCACCACCGTCTTGCTGACGATGTTGAGCAGCTTGTAGCGGTGGCCCTCTCGGACCACGTGCCGGTCGTAGGGGTTTCGTGGCGGCCGGGAAGGCACGGACACGTTGACGGGGAGGCGAACCCTCTCGATTATGCTGCGTACCGTGTGCTCCCCTCCCAGCATGCCTTGTTCAAGGGGGGAGCGTGTGCAAAAGCGTCCACGGCAGCCAAACGGCAGGCTGACGCTCTGATTGGTGCGATGGTTCATACAGACCAGGCAGGGAGTTTTACCTGAAGAGGCAGAGACAGAGAGGTGGAATGGGTCAAAAGAGTCTGAGGATATAGAACAAAGAATATGAAAATGTACAGCTGTGTGTTCACAGGCTTGGGCGTACGTACAGAGCTGTATTTATGCTACGGCTGATCACCTCCTAAAAAATGTCAACATCACAAGAGCTTTGATTGGTCAACTTGTGCAGCTTGTGTTTTCTCCCTACAAGTTTCTGTGATGTTAATGGGGATGATGATGTTTCTGATAGTGAAGACATTATTAAGCAGCTAAAGAAAGGCTCAGTGACCTGCTGGTTTTTGCGTACAAATGTCCAGTAAACCCTGTGCTCACCACGATCACAGCTCTATCACTAACCAAACACAAACATGGCGACTGGATGAAACTGATTCCCTTTTCCTTATTCTCATGTGCAACCACTGAACCAGGACTCTGTAAAACAAGGAGCTCAACTCGCTAAGTTTGGCCTTACTTACTTCTAGGGGTCTTTCCCAAGCGTCTCAGGAGCGCGCTCAGTCCTGTCTTCTCCTTTGAGGGTGTGGCACAGAGAAGCTCCGCTTTCCCCATGAGTGACAGCTCATCTCCTGCCTGCAGAGTGAAGCTGTAGGGCTCACTGTCCTCGCTGAACTCCCCTGAAACCACCTGCAGCACACACACACACACACACACACACACAAACAAACACGGATAAGTGGCTGTGATAAAGTTGTGTGCATTTTAAACAGCCTGAAGTTAAGACCAGGATACAACACTACCTGCCTACTAAAGGTTAAATACACAAATGTGCTAACCTTGACACTAAAGGTGATTGTCTCCATGACGAAGACCCGGTCAGGGAAGACTCCAGCAACTTCCTCCACACTGGAGAAGTACTGGACTGGATCCCTGACGTCCCGGTCCTCATCCAACAACTTGAACTTGCCTACAGAGACAGATGGTGGAAACAGGGATGAGAAGGATGGAGGAGAATTAAAGTAGAAGAGGAAGTAAGTTGAAGAGGGAAGTGATGGAAGAAGAATAAAGTGGAGAGAAGATGATGAAGAAAAGAGGGGAAGGAGGGAAGAAAGGAAGGAGGACACAGAAAGAGATGAGAAGAGGGGAATAAAGGGGAGGAAAAGAATGAAAGGGAGGAAAAAGGAAAGGTAAAAAGTTGTTTTTGTTCTGTCTTCCTTTTTTCTTTTTGACCTCCTGCAGTCTCGCTTGAATCTCACACTCACACACACACACACACATCCGCAGCTGACACTGTTTGTACGAGAAGAATACAAAGACACCTCCATGACCTATGACCTGGCACCAGCTCTCGGCCAATCAACAGCCGACGGGGTTGGCATGGCAACCAATAAAGGACCCCCATTCTCACGCAGAGCAGAGACACATCACCATGGAGACACTCACACATACACTCACTCGCACACACACACACAACTCTCTCTCTCTCTTTCTGTCTTTCACTCGTTCTCTTCCTTGCTCATCCCCTCCTCCATCTTTCACACTTATGCACTCCAGTGTCACAGTCCAGTAACTGTGTCTGTGCATTTTTTTTTCTCATTCGTACCACTTTTTGATGCTGTAAAGAACCACTTAACTAATGCACAACATGCTCCAAGTCAGCTGTGCTGGCGCTCACATTATTTTTTGCATTGAACTACGATAACCCTCGAAGGATCCTCTCCTTTCTCACAGAGTCAACATGTTTGTGTGTGTGTGTGTCGGGGGGAGACATGAGAAAGTTTTTTTGTCTGGGAGGCAGAGCAGAATACCAAAACCATCCACCATCCTCCTCGCCAGCACCTCCCCTCCTTCTCTCTCTCCCCTTCTCTTTCTCCTCCAACCCCCCACCCTCCAATTCAAACAGAACCCCCAGGATAAGGAGCTTCCACCCACCGAACAATACCAGCAAGTGCTACATTTCAACACATCCCCCTTCCCTTAAAAAAAAAAAGTGACAGGCTGAGGAGGGGGTTTGAAATTAAACAGGGTTTACTGCTATATACCAAACAAAACTCCAGCTCCATCCTGGAAACTCGTATGAGGAAGAGGATTATTTGACTAGAAGCCAGATGTTACTGGGATGTGACACCATATTTTAAAAAAAGCTACTATTACTGTGAGAAATTGTTCCAAGAAATAAGAACAGAATCACTCTGAGGCTTTTAGGGTTTGGCCACCACTTCCACATTACAAGAGTGGCTGTGGCGCCACTTGCTTCCCTGAAACCCCATTCATGAGAAGGGATCATTCAGCTTTTCTGTCCTCTGCGCTTCAGTCATCCTTGCCTCTCACTGATGGACAGAGAAGGGGGGGGGGGGGTGTACAGACAGACGCAGCGAGGAGGAGGAGGAGGAGGAGGAGGAGGGAGCATCCTGTTGTCCATCCCCAGGGGGAAACCTATATTGCTCTCCTCCTAAGCTTATTTAGACTTCCTGTATGAAGTCATCACACAGACATTAGCTCATCGCTGCCGATAGCCCCTGATTCAACAACAACTCACCCGTTAGAGTTAAAGAGACATAAAGGTAGTCCTGAAAGTATGCATACATTTTAATTAGCTTTGCTTGCTGGCTTTTTTCTTGACTACGGAAATGCATCATTAAAATGGTGCAAAACAAATAAGGTCATCGGGTTGATGTAATGCTACAGGGTCCAGGAACAGCAGCCCTCACAACCAGAGGACTCCTACAGCAAAGCCACTTTTCCACCAGTGGAACCATTTTGTTTCCGTATCCCCAGTTTCTTCCTTAAAATTATTGTCCAAGATGACTGCAATTTTCCCGTCACCGCCTCCTTAAAGTTTCAGTTCTGGCTCATTTGGTAACAACCACAGTAGCAAGTGCTAGCACTTAGAGCGTCTTAGTAATATAAAGTGTGCATGAGCTGACTCTTGTCTTTTGAATTTTGTCCAGTATGAGCATGCATAGTTTCCTGTGAACCCCTTGTGCATGAGCAGAATAAATGCCATCCATTTTTACATAATGTGTCAAGGAAAAAACTGTGGTCAAGAAACCTACAAACTGCTGTCTTCGTTCTTGAACTTGGTTCTTCGAGCTGTTGAGGTGCAGTAGCAAGGAAAAAACTGTGCTCAAGAAACCATTGTTAATACTGGCGATCATGGAGGTCACATGCTTCCGATGTGAAATGTTAAAATGTCTAAAATGACAATGATCTCAACACACCCCCTCCCGCCCAAATGTTCATTCATTCTTCCGAAAAGGAGCCAGAGAGGCGGCAGTGTAGTGTGAGGTAACCATCAGTGGAGGAAGCAATGGAGAGGGGGCATTAAGATCCAGTTACACAGCAAATAATGTGACTGGATGGAGAGTCTGAACAATGGGATTGTGGGGATGAGCTCCGGTGAGATCATTCTGACTAGACTCATTCAGCAGGAAGACGACAAGTGAATGGACAGGAGGAGTCAGGGAAGGTCACAGCTACAGTAGCTGAGCTGGTTGTATGAATGTGGACTGTAGTGAGTGTGTATGGGTGTACGGTACATGTACGCTAGGGTTTAATATTAGGGTCTGATTCAATGTTACAATATTCTTTATCTAAATTTGACCATTTACATGCTGTAATCAACCATTTTATTCAAGTTTTAATGCATGACTTCACCCAAGTCACAGAAATCACAGTTTCCTCCTTGGATCTCCTTAGAGCTTTATAGGAATAGTTTATAGTTATTAGTTATTTCATGAACCTGCAATGCATAAGTACTATTTCACTGTTAAAATCACAGTTTAAATCACACATTATGACTGAAATTATTATGCAAGACTCCTTCTTGAACTAGACAAACACCATAGAGAGGTCTATTGTGATTATATTGTATTGCATTGTGTGTTTTTTTACTTTTATCTTCATTTCCTGTTCATCATCTGAGTTACATCAAGACTAGTTCTTATGGGAACAAACTATTGAACTTGAACTTATTTTAGCTTTTTGATTTATCTTTACAGCACCCCTGTGGCTTAGAGGTTAACATGACAACCATTAGCCATGTCAAGTCGTGCAAGGGCCTTTGTTGCAATTCTTTCTCCCTCATTTCCTGCCAACTCTCTGATATTGCTGCCTAATAAAGGCATAAAATCCCCCCCAAAATTATTTATCTTTAAGATCCTACTGTTTGACAGAAGAGGTAACTTTACAATTCATCACGTCTTTAACCAAACAACACGTCAGACAACTTTTCCAATATCAATATATCAGTCTAATGCTATACTGTGTCTGTTGTATGTGTTTGTTTCCCTGCCCCCAAAGAGAGTGGAAAATGTTGACCTTGTGACAAAAATGTGTTATGTGTTGTTTAATTTTTGTTATGTTATGTGTCTGTATATGTGTGTGTGTGTGTGTGTGTGTGTGCAGACTCACCCTGGTATTGCAGAGGGATGTCTATCTTGGGTCCAATGACGTAGTGTCCCTCCTCCAAGCTGTGGGCCGTCACTGTGGTCCACTGACGACAGGAGTGTAACAGCACCACATCCTCCTCTGACAGACCCTCCACACATTCACCTGGAACGCACAAACACATATTCACACACAAATCAACACATTAAAATGGATTAGGGATTTTAAAAACAGTCTACTGGCCTCAGGTTTTAATTTCTAAGGTCACAGTAAGTGGCTCGGCAATGGAAAACACTAAAACACCTCCCCACACAAGCATTCAGGATTCAGTGTCAATAATTACCACCATCAGTGACGGTTCACCACCCCTAACCTACTCATCAGGACCCCGCTATTCAACTGGCAACCTGCTATTACACAGCCCCCATACATACCCACACAAACACACACACAGCTCTCCAGCTTTCACTAGAGCCATCATGTAGCACAACAGCATTGATTACTGCTGATAGCGCAGTGGTACAATTCAATCACACACACACACACACATTCACTCTTTTTGTTCTTGTTACTGAGGGATAGATGTTTCTCTCAAACCTTTTAGTCTAACAGTGGTGTTGATGGATGGCTCAATAGAAACACAGGACAGAAGACGAGGGACTGTGACTAGAAATACAACAGGTCCTCTGCTGACAGGATAATTATCATCAAAGGATGCTGCTTTTTGCTTCTGGCACATTGTCAGTTAAGGATTGACACTTAATTCATATCCATGTGTCAGTTTGCTCTGGATGTTGAGCATATTAAAGTTTTTTCCTGTATATTAAAAGTTCAGTTCGCCCCAAATCACAAACAGACAGTACCTTCCCTCTTATCCTCAGTGGTGTCAAACCACACAACAAAAATACATTTACATCCACTGCAGACACCCAGTCTGTTGTCTAAGATGGGGGTTTGTATGTGTTAGTTTATTTTCATAGGAACAAGATTGATGAGAACACGCTGCCTTTCTCAGTTTTATTTAACTTCACACAGAGGGTTCGGGACAATGAATACATTTAGAGAAGATGCCTTGGATGTTTAGATTAATCAATACTGAAAATAATCAGCAGTTGCAGCCCTAACTAACTTACATTATTGTATTAAAAGTATGAAATCTTCTGCCTTGTATTATCTTGACTAATTTTGAGTTACAACCAAAGCTAATACCAGCTGAAGTAGGTGGGAACTATTGTTTTCTGCATGACAAATATATTGTGCATTGTCTTTGCATAGTGTAATGTGCTTTGCAATCATTACATGGTTTTGTCTGATTGACTGTTAGGGTTAATTTGCTAGCATGCAGTCTGGAGCAGTCACAGTGTATGAGGAAAGACCCCATCACACTGAATTAAACCCACACACATAGCACTGACAAACAGTCTCAATCCAGATAAAACACTGTTGTTGTTTGTTGTTGTTAATATGATGAAATGGAGGGGGAAAAAGCTTGCACCACATGCTGACATCATGCCTTGTTGTAAATAACTAACCACCATCTGGGTTGGCTGGGCTCTGCAAACAAGCAGGCATCTGTGGGCTAACTACAGTGCAGTTAATAAACACCTACGGGTGCCCTCTCCATACAATACACACACGCGCGCCGTCATCAGCAAGGTGCGTAATTTTCGGGGACCATGACATGGCTCGGGCGCGCGCCTTAGTCCAACCAAGCAAAGTTGGGAGGTTTTTTCCTCCTCGTCGCTGCTCGTTAGTATTCACCACATTCACCGACAGATTACAGCATTTACATATGAAAAGAATTGAGCAGCACTTCAGCAGCACAACAGACACTTTGTGGCTTTCCGGGCCTCCCTGGACTGGAACAACTTTGGCCATGACACCCATCGCCCGTTCCCAAAGTAAAGACACCAAATTTGGTTCAGCAGAGAATCGTGTTGGCATGAAAACACAACACAAATAAATAGAAAACTGAAAACAAATGTTAAATAATGGCTCTCTTATCCAATTCAGTGGGTCAGTGTGGACTGAGAAAGTCTATGTCCGAGAATAAACGCTGCAGCTGCATCAAGGTAGACAGATTTAATCTAAATAATAACGGAAATAAGGCCGTCTGGGTTTCAAAATAAGAGCAGGGAGCTGGGACAGTAACTGCACACCTTGCCTCCCCTATAAAAAGTGAAGTGCTTGATAGTAATAGTAGTAGTGGCTTCTCTAATGTTTTGTCAAATTACATCAGTAGGTCCAAAATAATGCACATGATGAACAAAAACAGAAATAATTCAATACATAATACCTCTTAGGTTACATTCTGTAGAGTCTTTGTGTTTGACAACATGCCTCATATTAATAGAAATCTTATTTGATAAATGTACACACTGTAAAGCAATTTTAATTAAAAGCAAATGTGGGAGACATCTTTACTGGACCTCTCTGCCAAATATAATTAATACTACAATAGCAAAGCACTTCAGAGACTGAGATATCATAGATTCACATCTTTGATTTCTGTTTTGAAAAGTGTTCACCCAGAGCTAAGGACTGATTAATTAATTAATGTGTCCAATTAATTATAATGTGTTATAGTGTCAGTTGGTCAGATATCACCAACCTCACATGTTAATTACATGACAATACTGTGAACCCCTAAGGAACTCTGGGTGATTGAGTTCTTATTAATCAGTTACTAACATGATGATTTTGTAAATCTAGTTGTTGGTAACCTCTAGTTAGTGAGAGACTATCAAACATAAAGTACCGTTTACTTGCCCAGTTTTTTTTATAACAGACGCAGCCTCTTGCGTACACATTGTAAATGAATGTAAATTCCTTCTTCAAACTTTGAGAATATCCCAATTAAGGCGGCAAGTAATGATTATATTAATTATCTATTATTCTGCAGATTATCTATACCATTCATTGATTAATCTTAATTTATGAGATGTAAGAAAATAGTGAAAAATACCTGTTACTTTCCGAAAGTCAAGTCTTTAAATGTCTTGTTTTGTCCAATCAACAGAAAATATTTAGTTTGCATTGTTATAAAAGGAGAGCAAAGCAGCAAATCCTCACAACTGATAAGCCAAAACTAAGAACTAAAGAATTGGATGTCTGCTTGGAAATTCAATAATTGCTTGAGCTCTATTTCTCATCAAAATATGTCTGCCTAAATTGTTTTGCAAAGACTATGCTAAATTACCCTCTAAAATACTGTTAGCAGATTAGATTAATCCATATGTTTAATCTAAAAATGTACATTTATCTCCAAAAGGTTTTTCTGTATTTAAAATTAAGGATTTATTTTGAAAGTTTTGACCGGAAGCAGCCCTGACAATATTAAAATGCTCCACAGATAGTTCAGTAAATTACTACACTTGTTCTTTAATTCCAGCGTCGTTAAATCCACGAAAACCCACGGAAACCCACTTTACTCGATAAAAGTTAAAATCTTTAACTTTTCCTGACTGAAAAATGCACATTTATCGTCATTCATCATCATTAATGTCACGGTTTTCTTACCTCTGGAGCTGTGAAGCGGCGGAGTTAGCTAACAGTTGACAAAAGAACACACAACAGCCCTGAAAGTTTTTAACGGTCGGTGCTGGCGGTCGAAGCCCCAGGTGAAGGCTGTCTCTTACCGTGGGCCAGACGGACCAGAGTGGGCAGACGGTACTTGCTGACCACCGCGTCCAACGGCAGCGCCAACGGGCTCCAAGTGATCTCCGA